>CAWWDY010002768.1:0-28712 GCA_963942605.1 Poecilus cupreus | reverse complement strand
TCAGTTTGAATAGTTCAAAACAGAGTTTTTCTATGTTTTTGCAAGTTTAAAACAGCAATTTTATCGTCATTTCTCATAAATCGCCGTTTCGCACGGAAGAAACATGAATTTGTCAGTTTGAATAGTTGAAAACAGCTTTTTTTAATGTTTTTGGAAGTTTAAAACAGCAATTTTATCGTCATTTCTCATAAATCGCCGTTTCGCACGAAAGAAACATGAATTTATCAGTTTGAATAGTTGAAAACAGCGTTTTTCTATGTTTTTGCAAGTTTAAAACAGCAATTTTATCCTCATTTCTCATAAATCGCCGTTTCGCACGAAAGAAACATGAATTTGGCAGTTTGAATAGTTTAAAACAGCGTTTTTCTATGTTTTTGCAAGTTTAAAACAGCAATTTTATCGTCATTTCTCATAAATCGCCGTTTCGCACGAAAGAAACCTAAATTTATCAGTTTAAATAGTTAAAAACAGCGTTTTTCTTTGTTTTTGCAAGTTTAAAACAGCAATTTTATCGTCATTTCTCATAAATCGCCGTTTCGCACGAAAGAAACCTGAATTTATCAGTTTGAATAGTTAAAAAAACAGCGTTTTTCTATGTTTTTGGAAGTTTAAAACAGTAATTTTATCGTCATTTCTCATAAATCGCCGTTTCGCACGAAAGAAACATGAATTTATAGTTTGAATAGTTTGAATAGTTCAAAACAGCGTTTTTCTATGGTTTTGCAAGTTTAAAACAGCAATTTTATCGTTATTTCTCATAAATCGCCGTTTCACACGAAAGAAACATGAATTTGTCAGTTTGAATAGTTCAAAACAGAGTTTTTCTATGTTTTTGCAAGTTTAAAACAGCAATTTTATCGTGATTTCTCATAAATCGCCGTTTCGCACGGAAGAAACATGAATTTGTCAGTTTGAATAGTTGAAAACAGCTTTTTTTAATGTTTTTGGAAGTTTAAAACAGCAATTTTATCGTGATTTCACAAAAATCCACCGTTTCGAACTTAAGAAACATGAATTTGTCAGTTTGAATAGTTCAAAACAGCGTTTTTCTATGTTTTTGCAAGTTTAAAACAGCAATTTTATCGTCATTTCTCATAAATCGCCGTTTCGCACGAAAGAAACATGAATTTGTCAGTTTGAATAGTTGAAAACAGCGTTTTTCTATGTTTTTGCAAGTTTAAACAGTAATTTTAACGTCATTTCTCATAAATCGCCGTTTCGCACGAAAGAAACATGAATTTGTCAGTTTGAATAGTTCAAAACAGCGTTTTTCTATGTTTTTGCAAGTATAAAACAGCAATTTATCGTCATTTCTCATAAATCGCCGTTTCGCACGAAAGAAACATGAATTTGTCAGTTTGAATAGTTCAAAACAGCGTTTTTCTATGTTTTTACAAGTTTAAAACAGCATTTTTATCGTCATTTCTCAGAAATCGCCGTTTCACACGAAAGAAACATGAATTTGTCAGTTTGAATAGTTAAAAACAGCGTTTTTCTATGTTTTTGCAAGTTTAAAACAGCAATTTTATCGTCATTTCTCATAAATCGCCGTTTCGCACGAAAAAAACCTGAATTTGTCAGTTTGAATAGTTGAAAACAGCTTTTTTTTAATGTTTTTGGAAGTTTAAAACAGCAATTTTATCGTGTTTTCACAAAAATCCACCGTTTCGAACTTAAGAAAAATGAATTTGTCAGTTTGAATAGTTCAAAACAGCGTTTTTCTATGTTTTTGCAAGTTTAAAACAGCAATTTTATCGTCATTTCTCATAAATCGCCGTTTCGCACGAAAGAAACATGAATTTGTCAGTTTGAATAGTTCAAAACAGCGTTTTTTCTATGTTTTTGCAAGTTTAAACAGCAATTTTTTCGTCATTTCTCATAAATCGCCGTTTCGCACGAAAGAAACATGAATTTATCAGTTTGAATAGTTGAAAACAGCGTTTTTCTATGTTTTTGCAAGTTTAAAACAGCAGTTTTATCGTGATTTCACAAAAATCCACCGTTTTGAACCAAAGAAACCTGAATTTATCAGTTTGAATAGTTAAAACAGCGTTTTTCTATGTTTTTGCAAGTTTAAAACAGGAATTTTAACGTTATTTCTCATAAATCGCCGTTTCACACGAAAGAAACATGAATTTGTCAGTTTGAATAGTTCAAAACAGAGTTTTTCTATGTTTTTGCAAGTTTAAAACAGCAATTTTATCGTCATTTCTCATAAATCGCCGTTTCGCACGGAAGAAACATGAATTTGTCAGTTTGAATAGTTGAAAACAGCTTTTTTTAATGTTTTTGGAAGTTTAAAACAGCAATTTTATCGTGATTTCACAAAAATCCACCGTTTCGAACTTAAGAAAAATGAATTTGTCAGTTTGAATAGTTCAAAACAGCGTTTTTCTATGTTTTTGCAAGTTTAAAACAGCAATTTTATCGTCATTTCTCATAAGTCGCCGTTTCGCACGAAAGAAACATGAATTTGTCAGTTTGAATAGTTCAAAACAGCGTTTTTCTATGTTTTTGCAAGTTTAAAACAGCAATTTTATCGTCATTTCTCATAAATCGCCGTTTCGAACGAAAGAAACATGAATTTATCAGTTTGAATAGTTGAAAACAGCGTTTTTCTATGTTTTTGCAAGTTTAAAACAGCAATTTTATCGTCATTTCTCATAAATCGCCGTTTCGCACGGAAGAAACATGAATTTGTCAGTTTTGAATAGTGAAAACAGCTTTTTTAAATGTTTTTGGAAGTTTGAAACAGCAATTTTATCGTGATTTCACAAAAATCCACCGTTTCGAACTTAAGAAAAATTAATTTGTCAGTTTGAATAGTTCAAAACAGCGTTTTTCTATGTTTTTGCAAGTTTAAAACAGCAATTTTATCGTCATTTCTCATAAATCGCCGTTTCGCACGAAAGAAACATGAATTTGTCAGTTTGAATAGTTCAAAACAGCGTTTTTCTATGTTTTTGCAAGTTTAAAACAGCAATTTTATCGTCATTTCTCATAAATCTCCGTTTCACATGAAAGAAACATGAATTTGTCAGTTTGAATAGTTCAAAACAGCGTTTTTCTATGTTTTTGCAAGTTTAAAACAGCAATTTTGTCGTCATTTCTCATAAATCGCCGTTTCGCACGAAAGAAACATGAATTTGTCAGTTTGAATAGTTCAAAACAGCGTTTTTCCTATGTTTTTGCAAGTTTAAAACAGCAATTTTATCGTCATTTCTCATAAATCGCCGTTTCGAACGAAAGAAACATGAATTTATCAGTTTTGAATAGTTGAAAACAGCGTTTTTCTATGTTTTTGCAAGTTTAAAACAGCAATTTTATCGTCATTTCTCATAAATCGCCGTTTCGCACGAAAGAAACATGAATTTGTCAGTTTGAATAGTTTAAAACAGCGTTTTTCTATGTTTTTGCAAGTTTAAAACAGCAATTTTATATTCATTCTCATAAATCGCCCGTTTCGCACAAAAGAAACATGAATTTATCAGTTTGAATAGTTGAAAACAGCGTTTTTCTATGTTTTTGCAAGTTTAAAACAGCAATTTTATTGTCATTCCTCATAAATCGCCGTTTCGCACGAAAGAAACATGAATTTGTCAGTTTGAATAGTTCAAAACAGCGTTTTTCTATGTTTTTGCAAGTTTAAAACAGCAATTTTATCGTCATTTCTCATAAATCGCCGTTCGCACGAAAGAAACATGAATTTGTCAGTTTGAATAGTTCAAAACAGCGTTTTTCTATGTTTTACAAGTTTAAAACAGCATTTTTATCGTCATTTCTCATAAATCGCCGTTTCACACGAAAGAAACATGAATTTGTCAGTTTGAATAGTTCAAACAGCGTTTTTCTATGTTTTTGCAAGTTTAAAACAGCAATTTTATCGTCATTTCTCATAAATCGCCGTTTCGCACGTAAGAAACATGAATTTATCAGTTTGAATAGTTGAAAACAGCGTTTTTCTATGTTTTTGCAAGTTTAAAACAGCAGTTTTATCGTGATTTCACAAAATCCACCGTTTTCGAACCAAAGAAACCTGAATTTATCAGTTTGAATAGTTAAAAACAGCGTTTTTCTATGTTTTTGCAAGTTTAAAACAGCAATTTTATCGTCATTTCTCATAAATCGCCGTTTCGCACGAAAGAAACATGAATTTATCAGTTTGAATAGTTGAAAACAGCGTTTTTTTCTATGTTTTTGCAAGTTTAAAACAGCAATTTTAACGTCATTTCTCATAAATCGCCGTTTCGTACGAAAGAAACATGAATTTGTCATTTTTGTAGATGAATTGCTCCAGTTCAGTCTGCATTATTTAAATTAAAGTTTGGGGAAGGAAAGCAGGCTGGTTGTAATTTGATTACTATTCTATTTGACGATCGATTTCGACTTCTTTATTTAGTCATCATCAGGTCAACAGCTGAAATCACACCCAAACTTAAACAACATATTAAATAATAGTAAACCAAAAACAGATTATAAAGAAAAAAGCGGAATTTATAAAATAGCTTGCAACGATTGTAATAAAATATACATAGGCCTAACCACCAGAAACATAAACACCAGATTCAAAGAACACATCAAAAACAAACCCCACCCAGCCCTAGGTACTCATCTAATAGAAAACAAACACAACACTTCATTATCAAACACAACACTTTTACAATCAGAAACAAACTATTTCAAACTAATATTACTAGAACAATACGAAATTCTCAAACACAAAAACAAAGAAAATAACCTACTAAACGACATCACGGACTTTCCAGAGCATCATATTTTTAAAAACTTACCGCCATTTAAAACCTAACAGACATAAATACCCCAACAAATTCTCACCAACACCAACAACGTAAATCTGTCAAATCATTGCATCGTTTCCTTGTGACTAAACAACAACTCATCCTATTGAATCCAACTTATCATACGTTTAATTTCTGCTTAAAACACAAAACCAAATGTTTCAACTGCTTTTATAACTCTGACGGTTAGTATTTCTATATAATTTCTTATATATTTAACATTTTTTGTGTCATTATTCTCAGGATCACATAACCTTCTTTTAACACATGTTATACTTAATATAATTGCTGTAAATATCTACCATCAACATTAACATACTTTAATATTATATCTCACTTTGTACAATTCAATTCAATGTAAAATGTATATTTATTTATATATATATATATATATATATATATATATATATATATATATATATATATATATATATATATATATATATATATATATGTATAATTTCAGCTGTTGACCTGATGATGACTAAATAAAGAAGTCGAAATCGATCGTCAAATAGAATAGTAATCAAATTACAACCAGCCTGCTTTCCTTCCCCAAACTTTAATTTTAATGAATTTGTCAGTTTGAATAGTTCAAAACAGCGTTTTTCTATGTTTTTGCAAGTTTAAAACAGCAATTTTATCGTCATTTCTCATAAATCGCCGTTTCGCACGAAAGAAACAAGAATTTGTCAGTTTGAATAGTTCAAAACAGCGTTTTTCTATGTTTTTGCAAGTTTAAAACAGCAATTTTATCGTCATTTCTCATAAATCGCCGTTTCGAACGAAAGAAACATGAATTTATCAGTTTGAATAGTTGAAAACAGCGTTTTTCTATGTTTTTGCAAGTTTAAAACAGCAATTTTATCGTCATTTCTCATAAATCGCCGTTTCGCACGAAAGAAACATGAATTTGTCAGTTTGAATAGTTCAAAACAGCGTTTTTCTATGTTTTTGCAAGTTTAAAACAGCAATTTTATCGTCATTTCTCATAAATCTCCGTTTCACATGAAAGAAACATGAATTTGTCAGTTTGAATAGTTCAAAACAGCGTTTTTCTATGTTTTTGCAAGTTTAAAACAGCAATTTTATAGTCATTTCTCATAAATCGCCGTTTCGCACAAAAGAAACATGAATTTATCAGTTTGAATAGTTGAAAACAGCGTTTTTCTATGTTTTTGCAAGTTTAAAACAGCAATTTTATCGTCATTCCTCATAAATCGCCGTTTCGCACGAAAGAAACATGAATTTGTCAGTTTGAATAGATCAAAACAGCGTTTTTCTATGTTTTTGCAAGTTTAAAACAGCAATTTTATCGTCATTTCTCATAAATCTCCGTTTCACATGAAAGAAACATGAATTTGTCAGTTTGAATAGTTCAAAACAGCGTTTTTCTATGTTTTTGCAAGTTTAAAACAGCAATTTTAACGTCATTTCTCATAAATCGCCATTTCGCACGAAAGAAACATTAATTTGTCAGTTTGAATAGTTCAAAACAGCGTTTTTCTATGTTTTTGCAAGTTTAAAACAGCAATTTTATCGTCATTTCTCATAAATCTCCGTTTCACATGAAAAAAACATGAATTTGTCAGTTTGAATAGTTAAAAACAGCGTTTTTCTATGTTTTTGCAAGTTTAAAACAGCAATTTTATCGTCATTTCTCATAAATCGCCGTTTCACACGAAAGAAACATGAATTTATCAGTTTGAATAGTTCAAAACAGCGTTTTTCTATGTTTTGCCAAGTTTAAAACAGCAATTTTATCGACATTTCTCTTAAATCGCCGTTTCGCACGAAAGAAACATGAATTTGTCAGTTTGAGTAGTTCAAAACAGCGTTTTTCTATGTTTTTGCAAGTTTAAAACAGCAATTTTATCGTCATTTCTCATAAATCTCCGTTTCACATGAAAGAAACATGAATTTATCAGTTTGAATAGTTCAAAACAGCGTTTTTCTATGTTTTTGCAAGTTTAAAACAGCAATTTTAACGTCATTTCTCATAAATCGCCATTTCGCACGAAAGAAACATTAATTTGTCAGTTTGAATAGTTCAAAACAGCGTTTTTCTATGTTTTTGCAAGTTTAAAACAGCAATTTTATCGTCATTTCTCATAAATCTCCGTTTCACATGAAAAAAACATGAATTTGTCAGTTTGAATAGTTAAAAACAGCGTTTTTCTATGTTTTTGCAAGTTTAAAACAGCAATTTTATCGTCATTTCTCATAAATCGCCGTTTCACACGAAAGAAACATGAATTTATCAGTTTGAATAGTTCAAAACAGCTTTTTTAAATGTTTTTGGAAGTTTGAAATAGCAATTTTATCGTGATTTCACAAAAATCCACCGTTTCGTTTTCTATGTTTTTTCATGTTTAAAACAGCAATTTTATCGTCATTTCTCATAAATCGCCGTTTCACATGAAAGAAACATGAATTTGTCAGTTTGAATAGTTGAAAACAGCGTTTTTCTATGTTTTTGCAAGTTTAAAACAGCAGTTTTATCGTGATTTCACAAAAATCCACCGTTTCGAACGAAAGAAACCTGAATTTATCAGTTTGAATAGTTAAAAACAGCGTTTTTCTATGTTTTTGCAAGTTTAAAACAGCAATTTTATCGTCATTTCTCATAAATCGCCGTTTCACACGAAAGAAACATGAGTTTGTCAGTTTGAATAGTTCAAAACAGCGTTTTTCTATGTTTTTTCATGTTTAAAACAGCAATTTTATCGTCATTTCTCATAAATCGCCGTTTCACACGAAAGAAACATGAATTTATCAGTTTGAATAGTTCAAAACAGCGTTTTTCTATGTTTTTGCAAGTTTAAAACAGCAGTTTTATCGTGATTTCACAAAAATCCACCGTTTCGAACGAAAGAAACCTGAATTTATCAGTTTGAATAGTTAAAAACAGCGTTTTTCTATGTTTTTGCAAGTTTAAAACAGCAATTTTATCGTCATTTCTCATAAATCGCCGTTTCACACGAAAGAAACATGAATTTATCAGTTTGAATAGTTAAAAACAGCGTTTTTCTATGTTTTTGCAAGTTTAAAACAGCAATTTTATCGTCATTTCTCATAAATCGCCGTTTCACACGAAAGAAACATGAATTTGTCAGTTTGAATTGTTCAAAACAGCGTTTTTCTATGTTTTTGCAAGTTTAAAACAGCAATTTTATCGTCATTTCTCATAAATCGCCGTTTCACACGAAAGAAACATGAATTTGTCAGTTTGAATAGTTCAAAACAGCGTTTTTCTATGTTTTTGCAAGTTTAAAACAGCAATTTTATCGTCATTTCTCATAAATCGCCGTTTCACACGAAAGAAACATGAATTTGTCAGTTTGAATAGTTCAAAACAGCGTTTTTCTATGTTTTTGCAAGTTTAAAACAGCAATTTTATCGTCATTTCTCATAAATCGCCGTTTCACACGAAAGAAACATGAATTTGTCAGTTTGAATAGTTCAAAACAGCGTTTTTCTATGTTTTTTCATGTTTAAAACAGCAATTTTATCGTCATTTCTCATAAATCGCCGTTTCACACGAAAGAAACATGAATTTGTCAGTTTGAATAGTTGAAAACAGCGTTTTTCTATGTTTTTGCAAGTTTAAAACAGCAATTTTATCGTCATTTCTCATAAATCGCCGTTTCACCCGAAAGAAACCTGAATTTATCAGTTTGAATAGTTAAAAACAGCGTTTTTCTATGTTTTTGCAAGTTTAAAACAGCAATTTTATCGTCATTTCTCATAAATCGCCGTTTCACACGAAAGAAACATGAATTTATCAGTTTGAATAGTTCAAAACAGCGTTTTTCTATGTTTTTGCAAGTTTAAAACAGCAGTTTTATCGTGATTTCACAAAAATCCACCGTTTCGAACGAAAGAAACCTGAATTTATCAGTTTGAATAGTTAAAAACAGCGTTTTTCTATGTTTTTGCAAGTTTAAAACAGCAATTTTATCGTCATTTCTCATAAATCGCCGTTTCACACGAAAGAAACATGAATTTGTCAGTTTGAATAGTTGAAAACAGCGTTTTTCTATGTTCTTGCAAGTTTAAAACAGCAATTTTATCGTCATTTCTCATAAATCGCCGTTTCACACGAAAGAAACATGAATTTGTCAGTTTGAATAGTTAAAAACAGCGTTTTTCTATGTTTTTGCAAGTTTAAAACAGCAATTTTATCGTCATTTCTCATAAATCGCCGTTTCACACGAAAGAAACCTGAATTTATCAGTTTGAATAGTTAAAAACAGTGTTTTTCTATGTTTTTGCAAGTTTAAAACAGCAATTTTATCGTCATTTCTCATAAATCGCCGTTTCACACGAAAGAAACATGAATTTATCAGTTTGAATAGTTCAAAACAGCGTTTTTCTATGTTTTTGCAAGTTTAAAACAGCAGTTTTATCGTGATTTCACAAAAATCCACCGTTTTGAACGAAAGAAACCTGAATTTATCAGTTTGAATAGTTAAAAACAGCGTTTTTCTATGTTTTTGATGGTTAAAACAGCAATTTTATCGTCATTTCTCATAAATCGCCGTTTCACACGAAAGAAACATGAATTTATCAGTTTGAATAGTTAAAAACAGCGTTTTTCTATGTTTTTACAAGTTTGAAACAGCAATTTTATCGTCATTTCTCATAAATCGCCGTTTCACACGAAAGAAACATGAATTTGTCAGTTTGAATAGTTCAAAACAGCGTTTTTCTATGTTTTTGCAAGTTTAAAACAGCAATTTTATCGTCATTTCCCATAAATCGCCGTTTCACACGAAAGAAACATGAATTTGTCAGTTTGAATAGTTCAAAACAGCGTTTTTCTATGTTTTTGCAAGTTTAAAACAGCAATTTTATCGTCATTTCTCATAAATCGCCGTTTCACACGAAAGAAACATGAATTTATCAGTTTGAATAGTTCAAAACAGCGTTTTTCTATGTTTTTGCAAGTTTAAAACAGCAGTTTTATCGTGATTTCACAAAAATCCAACGTTTCGAACGAAAGAAACCTGAATTTATCAGTTTGAATAGTTAAAAACAGCGTTTTTCTATGTTTTTGCAAGTTTAAAACAGCAATTTTATCGTCATTTCTCATAAATCGCCGTTTCACACGAAAGAAACATGAATTTGTCAGTTTGAATAGTTCAAAACAGCGTTTTTCTATGTTTTTTCATGTTTAAAACAGCAATTTTATTGTCATTTCTCATAAATCGCCGTTTCACACGAAAGAAACATGAATTTGTCAGTTTGAATAGTTAAAAACAGCGTTTTTCTATGTTTTTGCAAGTTTAAAACAGCAATTTTATCGTCATTTCTCATAAATCGCCGTTTCACACGAAAGAAACATGAATTTGTCAGTTTGAATAGTTCAAAACAGCGTTTTTCTATGTTTTTGCAAGTTTAAAACAGCAATTTTATCGTCATTTCTCATAAATCGCCGTTTCACACGAAAGAAACCTGAATTTATCAGTTTGAATAGTTAAAAACAGTGTTTTTCTATGTTTTTGCAAGTTTAAAACAGCAATTTTATCGTCATTTCTCATAAATCGCCGTTTCACACGAAAGAAACATGAATTTATCAGTTTGAATAGTTCAAAACAGCGTTTTTCTATGTTTTTGCAAGTTTAAAACAGCAGTTTTATCGTGATTTCACAAAAATCCACCGTTTTGAACGAAAGAAACCTGAATTTATCAGTTTGAATAGTTAAAAACAGCGTTTTTCTATGTTTTTGATGGTTAAAACAGCAATTTTATCGTCATTTCTCATAAATCGCCGTTTCACACGAAAGAAACATGAATTTGTCAGTTTGAATAGTTCAAAACAGCGTTTTTCTATGTTTTTGCAAGTTTAAAACAGCAATTTTATCGTCATTTCCCATAAATCGCCGTTTCACACGAAAGAAACATGAATTTGTCAGTTTGAATAGTTCAAAACAGCGTTTTTCTATGTTTTTGCAAGTTTAAAACAGCAATTTTATCGTCATTTCTCATAAATCGCCGTTTCACACGAAAGAAACATGAATTTATCAGTTTGAATAGTTCAAAACAGCGTTTTTCTATGTTTTTGCAAGTTTAAAACAGCAGTTTTATCGTGATTTCACAAAAATCCAACGTTTCGAACGAAAGAAACCTGAATTTATCAGTTTGAATAGTTAAAAACAGCGTTTTTCTATGTTTTTGCAAGTTTAAAACAGCAATTTTATCGTCATTTCTCATAAATCGCCGTTTCACACGAAAGAAACATGAATTTATTAGTTTGAATAGTTAAAAAACAGCGTTTTTCTATGTTTTTGCAAGTTTAAAACAGCAATTTTATCGTCATTTCTCATAAATCGCCGTTTCACACGAAAGAAACATGAATTTGTCAGTTTGAATAGTTCAAAACAGCGTTTTTCTATGTTTTTGCAAGTTTAAAACAGCAATTTTATCGTCATTTCTCATAAATCGCCGTTTCACACGAAAGAAACATGAATTTGTCAGTTTGAATAGTTCAAAACAGCGTTTTTCTATGTTTTTTCATGTTTAAAACAGCAATTTTATTGTCATTTCTCATAAATCGCCGTTTCACACGAAAGAAACATGAATTTGTCAGTTTGAATAGTTAAAAACAGCGTTTTTCTATGTTTTTGCAAGTTTAAAACAGCAATTTTATCGTCATTTCTCATAAATCGTCGTTTCACACGAAAGAAACATGAATTTGTCAGTTTGAATAGTTCAAAACAGCGTTTTTCTATGTTTTTGCAAGTTTAAAACAGCAATTTTATCGTCATTTCTCATAAATCGCCGTTTTCACACGAAAGAAACATGAATTTGTCAGTTTGAATAGTTAAAAACAGCGTTTTTCTATGTTTTTGCAAGTTTAAAAACAGCAGTTTTATCGTGATTTCACAAAAATCCACCGTTTCGAACGAAAGAAACCTGAATTTATCAGTTTGAATAGTTAGAAACAGCGTTTTTCTATGTTTTGATGGTTAAAACAGCAATTTTATCGTCATTTCTCATAAATCGCCGTTTCACACGAAAGAAACATGTATTTATCAGTTTGAATAGTTAAAAACAGCGTTTTTCTATGTTTTTACAAGTTTAAAACAGCAATTTTATCGTCATTTCTCATAAATCGCCGTTTCACACGAAAGAAACATGAATTTGTCAGTTTGAATAGTTCAAAACAGCGTTTTTCTATGTTTTTGCAAGTTTAAAACAGCAATTTTATCGTCATTTCCATAAATCGCCGTTTCACACGAAAGAAACATGAATTTGTCAGTTTGAATAGTTCAAAACAGCGTTTTTCTATGTTTTTGCAAGTTTAAAACAGCAATTTTATCGTCATTTCTCATAAATCGCCGTTTCACACGAAAGAAACATGAATTTATCAGTTTGAATAGTTCAAAACAGCGTTTTTCTATGTTTTTGCAAGTTTAAAACAGCAGTTTTATCGTGATTTCACAAAAATCCAACGTTTCGAACGAAAGAAACCTGAATTTATCAGTTTGAATAGTTAAAAACAGCGTTTTTCTATGTTTTTGCAAGTTTAAAACAGCAATTTTATCGTCATTTCTCATAAATCGCCGTTTCACACGAAAGAAACATGAATTTATCAGTTTGAATAGTTAAAAACAGCGTTTTTCTATGTTTTTGCAAGTTTAAAACAGCAATTTTATCGTCATTTCTCATAAATCGCCGTTTCACACGAAAGAAACATGAATTTGTCAGTTTGAATAGTTCAAAACAGCGTTTTTCTATGTTTTTGCAAGTTTAAAACAGCAATTCTATCGTCATTTCTCATAAATCGCCGTTTCACACGAAAGAAACATGAATTTGTCAGTTTGAATAGTTCAAAACAGCGTTTTTCTATGTTTTTTCATGTTTAAAACAGCAATTTTATTGTCATTTCTCATAAATCGCCGTTTCACACGAAAGAAACATGAATTTGTCAGTTTGAATAGTTAAAAACAGCGTTTTTCTATGTTTTTGCAAGTTTAAAACAGCAATTTTATCGTCATTTCTCATAAATCGCCGTTTCACACGAAAGAAACATGAATTTGTCAGTTTGAATAGTTCAAAACAGCGTTTTTCTATGTTTTTGCAAGTTTAAAACAGCAATTTTATCGTCATTTCTCATAAATCGCCGTTTCACGCGAAAGAAACATGAATTTGTCAGTTTGAATAGTTCAAAACAGCGTTTTTCTATGTTTTTGCAATTTTAAAACAGCAATTTTATCGTCATTTCTCATAAATCGCCGTTTCACACGAAAGAAACATGAATTTGTCAGTTTGAATAGTTCAAAACAGCGTTTTTCTATGTTTTTGCAAGTTTAAAACAGCAATTTTATCGTCATTTCTCATAAAACGCCGTTTCACACGAAAGAAACATGAATTTGTCAGTTTGAATAGTTAAAAACAACGTTTTTCTATGTTTTTGCAAGTTTAAAACAGCAATTTTATCGTCATTTCTCATAAATCGCCGTTTCACACGAAAGAAACCTGAATTTATCAGTTTGAATAGTTCAAAACAGCGTTTTTCTATGTTTTTGCAAGTTTAAAACAGCAATTTTATCGTCATTTCTCATAAATCGCCGTTTCACACGAAAGAAACATGAATTTATCAGCTTGAATAGTTAAAAACAGCGTTTTTCTATGTTTTTGCAAGTTTAAAACAGCAATTTTATCGTCATTTCTCATAAATCGCCGTTTCACACGAAAGAAACATGAATTTGTCAGTTTGAATAGTTCAAAACAGCGTTTTTCTATGTTTTTGCAAGTTTAAAACAGCAATTTTATCGTCATTTCTCATAAATCGCCGTTTCACACGAAAGAAACATGAATTTGTCAGTTTGAATAGTTCAAAACAGCGTTTTTCTATGTTTTTTCATGTTTAAAACAGCAATTTTATCGTCATTTCTCATAAATCGCCGTTTCACACGAAAGAAACATGAATTTGTCAGTTTGAATAGTTGAAAACAGCGTTTTTCTATGTTTTTGCAAGTTTAAAACAGCAATTTTATCGTCATTTCTCATAAATCGCCGTTTCACACGAAAGAAACATGAATTTGTCAGTTTGAATAGTTCAAAACAGCGTTTTTCTATGTTTTTGCAAGTTTAAAACAGCAATTTTATCGTCATTTCTCATAAAACGCCGTTTCACACGAAAGAAACATGAATTTATCAGTTTGAATAGTTCAAAACAGCGTTTTTCTATGTTTTTGCAAGTTTAAAACAGCAGTTTTATCGTAATTTTCACAAAAATCCACCGTTTCGAACGAAAGAAACCTGAATTTATCAGTTTGAATAGTTAAAAACAGCGTTTTTCTATGTTTTTGATGGTTAAAACAGCAATTTTATCGTCATTTCTCATAAATCGCCGTTTCACACGAAAGAAACATGAATTTATCAGTTTGAATAGTTAAAAACAGCGTTTTTCTATGTTTTTACAAGTTTAAAACAGCAATTTTATCGTCATTTCTCATAAATCGCCGTTTCACACGAAAGAAACATGAATTTGTCAGTTTGAATATTTCAAAACAGCGTTTTTCTATGTTTTTGCAAGTTTAAAACAGCAATTTTATCGTCATTTCCCATAAATCGCCGTTTCACACGAAAGAAACATGAATTTGTCAGTTTGAATAGTTCAAAACAGCGTTTTTCTATGTTTTTGCAAGTTTAAAACAGCAATTTTATCGTCATTTCTCATAAATCGCCGTTTCACACGAAAGAAACATGAATTTATCAGTTTGAATAGTTCAAAACAGCGTTTTTCTATGTTTTTGCAAGTTTAAAACAGCAATTTTATCGTCATTTCTCATAAATCGTCGTTTCACACGAAAGAAACATGAATTTGTCAGTTTGAATAGTTCAAAACAGCGTTTTTCTATGTTTTTGCAAGTTTAAAACAGCAATTTTATCGTCATTTCTCATAAATCGCCGTTTCACACGAAAGAAACATGAATTTGTCAGTTTGAATAGTTCAAAACAGCGTTTTTCTATGTTTTTGCAAGTTTAAAACAGCAATTTTATCGTCATTTCTCATAAATCGCCTTTTCACACGAAAGAAACATGAATTTATCAGTTTGAATAGTTCAAAACAGCGTTTTTCTATGTTTTTGCAAGTTTAAAACAGCAGTTTTATCGTGATTTCACAAAAATCCACCGTTTCGAACGAAAGAAACCTGAATTTATCAGTTTGAATAGTTAGAAACAGCGTTTTTCTATGTTTTTGATGGTTAAAACAGCAATTTTATCGTCATTTCTCATAAATCGCCGTTTCACACGAAAGAAACATGAATTTATCAGTTTGAATAGTTAAAAACAGCGTTTTTCTATGTTTTTACAAGTTTAAAACAGCAATTTTATCGTCATTTCTCATAAATCGCCGTTTCACACGAAAGAAACATGAATTTGTCAGTTTGAATAGTTCAAAACAGCGTTTTTCTATGTTTTTGCAAGTTTAAAACAGCAATTTTATCGTCATTTCCCATAAATCGCCGTTTCACACGAAAGAAACATGAATTTGTCAGTTTGAATAGTTCAAAACAGCGTTTTTCTATGTTTTTGCAAGTTTAAAACAGCAATTTTATCGTCATTTCTCATAAATCGCCGTTTCACACGAAAGAAACATGAATTTATCAGTTTGAATAGTTCAAAACAGCGTTTTTCTATGTTTTTGCAAGTTTTAAAACAGCAGTTTTATCGTGATTTCACAAAAATCCAACGTTTCGAACGAAAGAAACCTGAATTTATCAGTTTGAATAGTTAAAAACAGCGTTTTTCTATGTTTTTGCAAGTTTAAAACAGCAACTTTATCGTCATTTCTCATAAATCGCCGTTTCACACGAAAGAAACATGAATTTATCAGTTTGAATAGTTAAAAACAGCGTTTTTCTATGTTTTTGCAAGTTTAAAACAGCAATTTTATCGTCATTTCTCATAAATCGCCGTTTCACACGAAAGAAACATGAATTTGTCAGTTTGAATAGTTCAAAACAGCGTTTTTCTATGTTTTTGCAAGTTTAAAACAGCAATTCTATCGTCATTTCTCATAAATCGCCGTTTCACACGAAAGAAACATGAATTTGTCAGTTTGAATAGTTCAAAACAGCGTTTTTCTATGTTTTTTCATGTTTAAAACAGCAATTTTATTGTCATTTCTCATAAATCGCCGTTTCACACGAAAGAAACATGAATTTGTCAGTTTGAATAGTTAAAAACAGCGTTTTTCTATGTTTTTGCAAGTTTAAAACAGCAATTTTATCGTCATTTCTCATAAATCGCCGTTTCACACGAAAGAAACATGAATTTGTCAGTTTGAATAGTTCAAAACAGCGTTTTTCTATGTTTTTGAAAGTTTAAAACAGCAATTTTATCGTCATTTCTCATAAATCGCCGTTTCACGCGAAAGAAACATGAATTTGTCAGTTTGAATAGTTCAAAACAGCGTTTTTCTATGTTTTTGCAAGTTTAAAACAGCAATTTTATCGTCATTTCTCATAAATCGCCGTTTCACACGAAAGAAACATGAATTTGTCAGTTTGAATAGTTCAAAACAGCGTTTTTCTATGTTTTTGCAAGTTTAAAACAGCAATTTTATCGTCATTTCTCATAAAACGCCGTTTCACACGAAAGAAACATGAATTTGTCAGTTTGAATAGTTAAAAACAACGTTTTTCTATGTTTTTGCAAGTTTAAAACAGCAATTTCATCGTCATTTCTCATAAATCGCCGTTTCACACGAAAGAAACCTGAATTTATCAGTTTGAATAGTTCAAAACAGCGTTTTTCTATGTTTTTGCAAGTTTAAAACAGCAATTTTATCGTCATTTCTCATAAATCGCCGTTTCACACGAAAGAAACATGAATTTATCAGCTTGAATAGTTAAAAACAGCGTTTTTCTATGTTTTTGCAAGTTTAAAACAGCAATTTTATCGTCATTTCTCATAAATCGCCGTTTCACACGAAAGAAACATGAATTTGTCAGTTTGAATAGTTCAAAACAGCGTTTTTCTATGTTTTTGCAAGTTTAAAACAGCAATTTTATCGTCATTTCTCATAAATCGCCGTTTCACACGAAAGAAACATGAATTTGTCAGTTTGAATAGTTCAAAACAGCGTTTTTCTATGTTTTTTCATGTTTAAAACAGCAATTTTATCGTCATTTCTCATAAATCGCCGTTTCACACGAAAGAAACATGAATTTGTCAGTTTGAATAGTTGAAAACAGCGTTTTTCTATGTTTTTGCAAGTTTAAAACAGCAATTTTATCGTCATTTCTCATAAATCGCCGTTTCACACGAAAGAAACATGAATTTGTCAGTTTGAATAGTTCAAAACAGCGTTTTTCTATGTTTTTGCAAGTTTAAAACAGCAATTTTATCGTCATTTCTCATAAAACGCCGTTTCACACGAAAGAAACATGAATTTATCAGTTTGAATAGTTCAAAACAGCGTTTTTCTATGTTTTTGCAAGTTTAAAACAGCAGTTTTATCGTGATTTCACAAAAATCCACCGTTTCGAACGAAAGAAACCTGAATTTATCAGTTTGAATAGTTAAAAACAGCGTTTTTCTATGTTTTTGATGGTTAAAACAGCAATTTTATCGTCATTTCTCATAAATCGCCGTTTCACACGAAAGAAACATGAATTTATCAGTTTGAATAGTTAAAAACAGCGTTTTTTCTATGTTTTTACAAGTTTAAAACAGCAATTTTATCGTCATTTCTCATAAATCGCCGTTTCACACGAAAGAAACATGAATTTGTCAGTTTGAATATTTCAAAACAGCGTTTTTCTATGTTTTTGCAAGTTTAAAACAGCAATTTTATCGTCATTTCCCATAAATCGCCGTTTCACACGAAAGAAACATGAATTTGTCAGTTTGAATAGTTCAAAACAGCGTTTTTCTATGTTTTTGCAAGTTTAAAACAGCAATTTTATCGTCATTTCTCATAAATCGCCGTTTCACACGAAAGAAACATGAATTTATCAGTTTGAATAGTTCAAAACAGCGTTTTTCTATGTTTTTGCAAGTTTAAAACAGCAGTTTTATCGTGATTTCACAAAAATCCAACGTTTCGAACGAAAGAAACCTGAATTTATCAGTTTGAATAGTTAAAAACAGCGTTTTTCTATGTTTTTGCAAGTTTAAAACAGCAATTTTATCGTCATTTCTCATAAATCGCCGTTTCACACGAAAGAAACATGAATTTATCAGTTTGAATAGTTAAAAACAGCGTTTTTCTATGTTTTTGCAAGTTTAAAACAGCAATTTTATCGTCATTTCTCATAAATCGCCGTTTCACACGAAAGAAACATGAATTTGTCAGTTTGAATAGTTCAAAACAGCGTTTTTCTATGTTTTTGCAAGTTTAAAACAGCAATTTTATCGTCATTTCTCATAAATCGCCGTTTCATACGAAAGAAACATGAATTTGTCAGTTTGAATAGTTCAAAACAGCGTTTTTCTATGTTTTTTCATGTTTAAAACAGCAATTTTATTGTCATTTCTCATAAATCGCCGTTTCACACGAAAGAAACATGAATTTGTCAGTTTGAATAGTTCAAAACAGCGTTTTTTCTATGTTTTTGCAAGTTTAAAACAGCAATTTTATCGTCATTTCTCATAAATCGCCGTTTCACACGAAAGAAACATGAATTTGTCAGTTTGAATAGTTCAAAACAGCGTTTTTCTATGTTTTTGCAAGTTTAAAACAGCAATTTTATCGTCATTTCTCATAAATCGCCGTTTCACACGAAAGAAACATGAATTTGTCAGTTTGAATAGTTCAAAACAGCGTTTTTCTATGTTTTTGCAAGTTTAAAACAGCAATTTTATCGTCATTTCTCATAAATCGCCGTTTCACACGAAAGAAACATGAATTTGTCAGTTTGAATAGTTCAAAACAGCGTTTTTCTATGTTTTTTCATGTTTAAAACAGCAATTTTATCGTCATTTCTCATAAATCGCCGTTTCACACGAAAGAAACATGAATTTGTCAGTTTGAATAGTTGAAAACAGCGTTTTTCTATGTTTTTGCAAGTTTAAAACAGCAATTTTATCGTCATTTCTCATAAATCGCCGTTTCACACGAAAGAAACATGAATTTGTCAGTTTGAATAGTTCAAAACAGCGTTTTTCTATGTTTTTGCAAGTTTAAAACGGCAATTTTATCGTCATTTCTCATAAAACGCCGTTTCACACGAAAGAAACATGAATTTGTCAGTTTGAATAGTTAAAAACAACGTTTTTCTATGTTTTTGCAAGTTTAAAACAGCAATTTTATCGTCATTTCTCATAAATCGCCGTTTCACACGAAAGAAACCTGAATTTATCAGTTTGAATAGTTCAAAACAGCGTTTTTCTATGTTTTTGCAAGTTTAAAACAGCAATTTTATCGTCATTTCTCATAAATCGCCGTTTCACACGAAAGAAACATGAATTTATCAGTTTGAATAGTTCAAAACAGCGTTTTTCTATGTTTTTGCAAGTTTTAAAACAGCAGTTTTATCGTGATTTCACAAAAATCCAACGTTTCGAACGAAAGAAACCTGAATTTATCAGTTTGAATAGTTCAAAACAGCGTTTTTTCTATGTTTTTTCAAGTTTAAAACAGCAATTTTATCGTCATTTCTCATAAATCGCCGTTTCACACGAAAGAAACATGAATTTATCAGTTTGAATAGTTAAAAACAGCGTTTTTCTATGTTTTTGCAAGTATAAAACAGCAATTTTATCGTCATTTCTCATAAATCGCCGTTTCACACGAAAGAAACATGAATTTGTCAGTTTGAATAGTTCAAAACAGCGTTTTTCTATGTTTTTGCAAGTTTAAAACAGCAATTTTATCGTCATTTCTCATAAATCGCCGTTTCACACGAAAGAAACATGAATTTGTCAGTTTGATAGTTCAAAACAGCGTTTTTCTATGTTTTTTCATGTTTAAAACAGCAATTTTATTGTCATTTCTCATAAATCGCCGTTTCACACGAAAGAAACATGAATTTGTCAGTTTGAATAGTTAAAAACAGCGTTTTTCTATGTTTTTGCAAGTTTAAAACAGCAATTTTATCGTCATTTCTCATAAATCGCCGTTTCACACGAAAGAAACATGAATTTGTCAGTTTGAATAGTTCAAAACAGCGTTTTTCTATGTTTTTGCAAGTTTAAAACAGCAATTTTATCGTCATTTCTCATAAATCGCCGTTTCACGCGAAAGAAACATGAATTTGTCAGTTTGAATAGTTCAAAACAGCGTTTTTCTACGTTTTTGCAAGTTTAAAACAGCAATTTTATCGTCATTTCTCATAAATCGCCGTTTCACACGAAAGAAACATGAATTTGTCAGTTTGAATAGTTGAAAACAGCGTTTTTCTATGTTTTTGCAAGTTTAAAACAGCAATTTTATCGTCATTTCTCATAAATCGCCGTTTCACACGAAAGAAACATGAATTTGTCAGTTTGAATAGTTCAAAACAGCGTTTTTTCTATGTTTTTGCAAGTTTAAAACAGCAATTTTATCGTCATTTCTCATAAAACGCCGTTTCACACGAAAGAAACATGAATTTGTCAGTTTGAATAGTTAAAAACAACGTTTTTTCTATGTTTTTGCAAGTTTAAAACAGCAATTTTATCGTCATTTCTCATAAATCGCCGTTTCACACGAAAGAAACCTGAATTTATCAGTTTGAATAGTTAAAAACAGTGTTTTTCTATGTTTTTGCAAGTTTAAAACAGCAATTTTATCGTCATTTCTCATAAATCGCCGTTTCACACGAAAGAAACATGAATTTATCAGTTTGAATAGTTCAAAACAGCGTTTTTCTATGTTTTTGCAAGTTTAAAACAGCAGTTTTATCGTGATTTCACAAAAATCCACCGTTTCGAACGAAAGAAACCTGAATTTATCAGTTTGAATAGTTAAAAACAGCGTTTTTCTATGTTTTTGCAAGTTTAAAACAGCAATTTTATCGTCATTTCTCATAAATCGCCGTTTCACACGAAAGAAACATGAATTTATCAGTTTGAATAGTTAAAAACAGCGTTTTTCTATGTTTTTGCAAGTTTAAAACAGCAATTTTATCGTCATTTCTCATAAATCGCCGTTTCACACGAAAGAA
The DNA here is from genome assembly GCA_963942605.1 of Poecilus cupreus. Taxonomy (NCBI): domain Eukaryota; kingdom Metazoa; phylum Arthropoda; class Insecta; order Coleoptera; family Carabidae; genus Poecilus; species Poecilus cupreus. The sequence goes on along the minus strand of CAWWDY010002768.1, from coordinate 7,804 downwards.
ACATGAAATTGTCAGTTTGAATAGTTCAAAACAGCGTTTTTTCTATGTTTTTTGCAAGTTTAAAAACAGCAATTTTATCGTCATTTCTCATAAATCGCCGTTTCACACGAAAGAAACATGAATTTGTCAGTTTGAATAGTTCAAAACAGCGTTTTTTCTATGTTTTTTTCATGTTTAAAACAGCAATTTTATTGTCATTTCTCATAAATCGCCGTTTCACACTAAAGAAACATGAATTTGTCAGTTTGAATAGTAAAAACAGCGTTTTTCTATGTTTTTGCAAGTTTAAAACAGCAATTTTATCGTCATTTCTCATAAATCGCCGTTTCACACGAAAGAAACATGAATTTGTCAGTTTGAATAGTTCAAAACAGCGTTTTTTCTATGTTTTTGCAAGTTTAAAACAGCAATTTTATCGTCATTTCTCATAAATCGCCGTTTCACACGAAAGAAACATGAATTTGTCAGTTTGAATAGTTTCAAAACAGCGTTTTTCTATGTTTTTTCATGTTTAAAACAGCAATTTTATCGTCATTTCTCATAAATCGCCGTTTCACACGAAAGAAACATGAATTTGTCAGTTTGAATAGTTGAAAACAGCGTTTTTCTATGTTTTTGCAAGTTTAAAACAGCAATTTTATCGTCATTTCTCATAAATCGCCGTTTCACCCGAAAGAAACCTGAATTTATCAGTTTGAATAGTTAAAAACAGCGTTTTTCTATGTTTTTGCAAGTTTAAAACAGCAATTTTATCGTCATTTCTCATAAATCGCCGTTTCACACGAAAGAAACATGAATTTATCAGTTTGAATAGTTCAAAACAGCGTTTTTCTATGTTTTTGCAAGTTTTAAAACAGCAGTTTTATCGTGATTTCACAAAAATCCACCGTTTCGAACGAAAGAAACCTGAATTTATCAGTTTGAATAGTTAAAAACAGCGTTTTTTCTATGTTTTTGCAAGTTTAAAACTGCAATTTTATCGTCATTTCTCATAAATCGCCGTTTCACACGAAAGAAACATGAATTTATCAGTTTGAATAGTTAAAAACAGCGTTTTTCTATGTTTTTGCAAGTTTAAAACAGCAATTTTATCGTCATTTCTCATAAATCGCCGTTTCACACGAAAGAAACATGAATTTGTCAGTTTGAATAGTTGACAACAGCGTTTTTCTATGTTTTTGCAAGTTTAAAACAGCAATTTTATCGTCATTTCTCATAAATCGCCGTTTCACACGAAAGAAACATGAATTTGTCAGTTTGAATAGTTCAAAACAGCGTTTTTTCTATGTTTTTTGCAAGTTTAAAACAGCAATTTTATCGTCATTTCTCATAAAACGCCGTTTCACACGAAAGAAACATGAATTTGTCAGTTTGAATAGTTAAAAACAACGTTTTTCCTATGTTTTTGCAAGTTTAAAACAGCAATTTTATCGTCATTTCTCATAAATCGCCGTTTCACACGAAAGAAACCTGAATTTATCAGTTTGAATAGTTAAAAACAGTGTTTTTTCTATGTTTTTGCAAGTTTAAAACAGCAATTTTATCGTCATTTCTCATAAATCGCCGTTTCACACGAAAGAAACATGAATTTATCAGTTTGAATAGTTCAAAACAGCGTTTTTCTATGTTTTTGCAAGTTTAAAACAGCAGTTTTATCGTGATTTCACAAAAATCCACCGTTTCGAACGAAAGAAACCTGAATTTATCAGTTTGAATAGTTAAAAACAGCGTTTTTCTATGTTTTTGCAAGTTTAAAACAGCAATTTTATCGTCATTTCTCATAAATCGCCGTTTCACACGAAAGAAACATGAATTTATCAGTTTGAATAGTTAAAAACAGCGTTTTTTCTATGTTTTTGCAAGTTTAAAACAGAAATTTTATCGTCATTTCTCATAAATCGCCGTTTCACACGAAAGAAACATGAATTTGTCAGTTTGAATAGTTCAAAACAGCGTTTTTCTATGTTTTTGCAAGTTTAAAACAGAAATTTTATCGTCATTTCTCATAAATCGCCGTTTCACACGAAAGAAACATGAATTTGTCAGTTTGAATAGTTCAAAACAGCGTTTTTCTATGTTTTTGCAAGTTTTAAAACAGCAATTTTATCGTCATTTCTCATAAATCGCCGTTTCACACGAAAGAAACATGAATTTATCAGTTTGAATAGTTCAAAACAGCGTTTTTCTATGTTTTTGCAAGTTTAAAACAGCAGTTTTATCGTGATTTCACAAAAATCCACCGTTTCGAACGAAAGAAACCTGAATTTATCAGTTTGAATAGTTAAAAACAGCGTTTTTCTATGTTTTTGCAAGTTTTAAACAGCAATTTTATCGTCATTTCTCATAAATCGCCGTTTCACACGAAAGAAACATGAATTTATCAGTTTGAATAGTTAAAAACAGCGTTTTTCTATGTTTTTGCAAGTTTAAAACAGCAATTTTATCGTCATATCTCATAAATCGCCGTTTCACACGAAAGAAACATGAAATTGTCAGTTTGAATAGTTCAAAACAGCGTTTTTCTATGTTTTTGCAAGTTTAAAACAGCAATTTTATCGTCATTTCTCATAAATCGCCGTTTCACACGAAAGAAACATGAATTTGTCAGTTTGAATAGTTCAAAACAGCGTTTTTCTATGTTTTTTCATGTTTAAAACAGCAATTTTATTGTCATTTCTCATAAATCGCCGTTTCACACTAAAGAAACATGAATTTGTCAGTTTGAATAGTAAAACAGCGTTTTTCTATGTTTTTGCAAGTTTAAAACAGCAATTTTATCGTCATTTCTCATAAATCGCCGTTTCACACGAAAGAAACATGAATTTGTCAGTTTGAATAGTTCAAAACAGCGTTTTTTCTATGTTTTTGCAAGTTTAAAACAGCAATTTTATCGTCATTTCTCATAAATCGCCGTTTCACACGAAAGAAACATGAATTTGTCAGTTTGAATAGTTCAAAACAGCGTTTTTCTATGTTTTTTCATGTTTAAAACAGCAATTTTATCGTCATTTCTCATAAATCGCCGTTTCACACGAAAGAAACATGAATTTGTCAGTTTGAATAGTTGAAAACAGCGTTTTTCTATGTTTTTGCAAGTTTAAAACAGCAATTTTATCGTCATTTCTCATAAATCGCCGTTTCACCCGAAAGAAACCTGAATTTATCAGTTTGAATAGTTAAAAACAGCGTTTTTCTATGTTTTTGCAAGTTTAAAACAGCAATTTTATCGTCATTTCTCATAAATCGCCGTTTCACACGAAAGAAACATGAATTTATCAGTTTGAATAGTTCAAAACAGCGTTTTTCTATGTTTTTGCAAGTTTAAAACAGCAGTTTTATCGTGATTTCACAAAAATCCACCGTTTCGAACGAAAGAAACCTGAATTTATCAGTTTGAATAGTTAAAAACAGCGTTTTTTCTATGTTTTTGCAAGTTTAAAACTGCAATTTTATCGTCATTCTCATAAATCGCCGTTTCACACGAAAGAAACATGAATTTATCAGTTTGAATAGTTAAAAACAGCGTTTTTCTGTGTTTTTGCAAGTTTAAAACAGCAATTTTATCGTCATTTCTCATAAATCGCCGTTTCACACGAAAGAAACATGAATTTGTCAGTTTGAATAGTTGAAAACAGCGTTTTTCTATGTTTTTGCAAGTTTAAAACAGCAATTTTATCGTCAATTCTCATAAATCGCCGTTTCACACGAAAGAAACATGAATTTGTCAGTTTGAATAGTTCAAAACAGCGTTTTTTCTATGTTTTTGCAAGTTTAAAACAGCAATTTTATCGTCATTTCTCATAAAACGCCGTTTCACACGAAAGAAACATGAATTTGTCAGTTTGAATAGTTAAAAACAACGTTTTTCTATGTTTTTGCAAGTTTAAAACAGCAATTTTATCGTCATTTCTCATAAATCGCCGTTTCACACGAAAGAAACCTGAATTTATCAGTTTGAATAGTTAAAAACAGTGTTTTTCTATGTTTTTGCAAGTTTAAAACAGCAATTTTATCGTCATTTCTCATAAATCGCCGTTTCACACGAAAGAAACATGAAATTTATCAGTTTGAATAGTTCAAAACAGCGTTTTTCTATGTTTTTGCAAGTTTAAAACAGCAGTTTTATCGTGATTTCACAAAATCCACCGTTTCGAACGAAAGAAACCTGAATTTATCAGTTTGAATAGTTAAAAACAGCGTTTTTCTATGTTTTTGCAAGTTTAAAACAGCAATTTTATCGTCATTTCTCATAAATCGCCGTTTCACACGAAAGAAACATGAATTTATCAGTTTGAATAGTTAAAAACAGCGTTTTTTCTATGTTTTTGCAAGTTTAAAACAGAAATTTTATCGTCATTTCTCATAAATCGCCGTTTCACACGAAAGAAACATGAATTTGTCAGTTTGAATAGTTCAAAACAGCGTTTTTCTATGTTTTTGCAAGATTAAAACAGCAATTTTATCGTCATTTCTCATAAATCGCCGTTTCACACGAAAGAAACATGAATTTATCAGTTTGAATAGTTAAAAAACAGCGTTTTTCTATGTTTTTGCAAGTTTAAAACAGCAATTTTATCGTCATTTCTCATAAATCGCCGTTTCACACGAAAGAAACATGAATTTGTCAGTTTGAATAGTTGAAAACAGCGTTTTTCTATGTTTTTGCAAGTTTAAAAACAGCAATTTTATCGTCATTTCTCATAAATCGCCGTTTCACCCGAAAGAAACCTGAATTTATCAGTTTGAATAGTTAAAAACAGCGTTTTTCTATGTTTTTGCAAGTTTAAAACAGCAATTTTATCGTCATTTCTCATAAATCGCCGTTTCACACGAAAGAAACATGAATTTATCAGTTTGAATAGTTAAAAACAGCGTTTTTCTATGTTTTTGCAAGTTTAAAACAGCAATTTTATCGTCATTTCTCAAAAATCGCCGTTTCACACGAAAGAAACATGAATTTGTCAGTTTGAATAGTTCAAAACAGCGTTTTTCTATGTTTTTGCAAGTTTAAAACAGCAATTTTATCGTCATTTCTCATAAATCGCCGTTTCACACGAAAGAAACATGAATTTGTCAGTTTGAATAGTTCAAAACAGCGTTTTTCTATGTTTTTTCATGTTTAAAACAGAAATTTTATCGTCATTTCTCATAAATCGCCGTTTCACACGAAAGAAACATGAATTTGTCAGTTTGAATAGTTGAAAACAGCGTTTTTCTATGTTTTTGCAAGTTTAAAACAGCAATTTTATCGTCATTTCTCATAAATCGCCGTTTCACACGAAAGAAACATGAATTTGTCAGTTTGAATAGTTCAAAACAGCGTTTTTCTATGTTTTTGCAAGTTTAAAACAGCAATTTTATCGTCATTTCTCATAAAACGCCGTTTCACACGAAAGAAACATGAATTTGTCAGTTTGAATAGTTAAAAACAGCGTTTTTCTATGTTTTTGCATGTTTAAAACAGCAATTTTATCGTCATTTCTCATAAATCGCCGTTTCACACGAAAGAAACCTGAATTTATCAGTTTGAATAGTTAAAAACAGTGTTTTTCTATGTTTTTGCAAGTTTAAAACAGCAATTTTATCGTCATTTCTCATAAATCGCCGTTTCACACGAAAGAAACATGAATTTATCAGTTTGAATAGTTCAAAACAGCGTTTTTCTATGTTTTTGCAAGTTTAAAACAGCAGTTTTATCGTGATTTCACAAAAATCCACCGTTTCGAACGAAAGAAACCTGAATTTATCAGTTTGAATAGTTAAAAACAGCGTTTTTTCTATGTTTTTGATGGTTAAAACAGCAATTTTATCGTCATTTCTCATAAATCGCCGTTTCACACGAAAGAAACATGAATTTATCAGTTTGAATAGTTAAAAACAGCGTTTTTCTATGTTTTTACAAGTTTAAAACAGCAATTTTATCGTCATTTCTCATAAATCGCCGTTTCACACGAAAGAAACATGAATTTGTCAGTTTGAATAGTTCAAAACAGCGTTTTTCTATGTTTTTGCAAGTTTAAAACAGCAATTTTATCGTCATTTCTCATAAATCGCCGTTTCACACGAAAGAAACATGAATTTGTCAGTTTGAATAGTTGAAAACAGCGTTTTTCTATGTTTTTGCAAGTTTAAAACAGCAATTTTATCGTCATTTCTCATAAATCGCCGTTTCACACGAAAGAAACATGAATTTGTCAGTTTGAATAGTTCAAAACAGCGTTTTTTCTATGTTTTTTCATGTTTAAAACAGCAATTTTTATCGTCATTTCTCATAAATCGCCGTTTCACACGAAAGAAACATGAATTTATCAGTTTGAATAGTTCAAAACAGCGTTTTTCTATGTTTTTGCAAGTTTAAAACAGCAGTTTTATCGTGATTTCACAAAAATCCACCGTTTCGAACGAAAGAAACCTGAATTTATCAGTTTGAATAGTTAAAAACAGCGTTTTTCTATGTTTTTGCAAGTTTAAAACAGCAATTTTATCGTCATTTCTCATAAATCGTCGTTTCACACGAAAGAAACATGAATTTATCAGTTTGAATAGTTAAAAACAGCGTTTTTCTATGTTTTTGCAAGTTTAAAACAGCAATTTTATCGTCATTTCTCAAAAATCGCCGTTTCACACGAAAGAAACATGAATTTGTCAGTTTGAATAGTTCAAAACAGCGTTTTTCTATGTTTTTGCAAGTTTAAAACAGCAATTTTATCGTCATTTCTCATAAATCGCCGTTTCACACGAAAGAAACATGAATTTGTCAGTTTGAATAGTTCAAAACAGCGTTTTTCTATGTTTTTTCATGTTTAAAACAGCAATTTATCGTCATTTCTCATAAATCGCCGTTTCACACGAAAGAAACATGAATTTGTCAGTTTGAATAGTTGAAAACAGCGTTTTTCTATGTTTTTGCAAATTTAAAACAGCAATTTATCGTCATTTCTCATAAATCGCCGTTTCACACGAAAGAAACATGGAATTGTCAGTTTGAATAGTTCAAAACAGCGTTTTTCTATGTTTTTGCAAGTTTAAAACAGCAATTTTATCGTCATTTCTCATAAATCGCCGTTTCACACGAAAGAAACATGAATTTGTCAGTTTGAATAGTTCAAAACAGCGTTTTTCTATGATTTTTCATGTTTAAAACAGCAATTTTATTGTCATTCTCATAAATCGCCGTTTCACACGAAAGAAACATGAATTTGTCAGTTTGAATAGTTAAAAACAGCGTTTTTCTATGTTTTTGCAAGTTTAAAACAGCAATTTTATCGTCATTTCTCATAAATCGCCGTTTCACACGAAAGAAACATGAATTTGTCAATTTGAATAGTTAAAAACAGCGTTTTTCTATGTTTTTGCAAGTTTAAAACAGCAATTTTATCGTCATTTCTCATAAATCGCCGTTTCACCCGAAAGAAACATGATTTGTCAGTTTGAATAGTTCAAAACAGCGTTTTTCTATGTTTTTGCAAGTTTAAAACAGCAATTTTATCGTCATTTCTCATAAATCGCCGTTTCACACGAAAGAAACATGAATTTATCAGTTTGAATAGTTAAAAACAGCGTTTTTCTATGTTTTTGCAAGTTTAAAACAGCAATTTTATCGTCATTTCTCATAAATCGCCGTTTCACACGAAAGAACATGAATTTGTCAGTTTGAATAGTTGAAAACAGCGTTTTTCTATGTTTTTGCAAGTTTAAAACAGCAATTTTATCGTCATTTCTCATAAATCGCCGTTTCACCCGAAAGAAAACTGAATTTATCAGTTTGAATAGTTAAAAACAGCGTTTTTCTATGTTTTTGCAA
>CAWWDY010002767.1:0-49000 GCA_963942605.1 Poecilus cupreus | reverse complement strand
CAAGTTTAAAACAGCAATTTTTATCGTCATTTCTCATAAATCGCCGTTTCGCACGAAAGAAACGTGAATTTATCAGTTTGAATAGTTGAAAACAGCGTTTTTCTATGTTTTTGCAAGTTTAAAAACAGCAATTTTATCGTCATTTCTCATAATTCGCCGTTTCGCACGAAAGAAACTTTAATTTGTCAGTTTGAATAGTTCAAAACAGCGTTTTTCTATGTTTTTGCAAGTTTAAAACAGCAATTTTATCGTCATTTCTCATAAATCGCCGTTTCGCACAAAAGAAACATGAATTTGTCAGTTTGAATAGTTCAAAACAGCGTTTTTCTATGTTTTTGCAAGTTTAAAACAGCAATTTTATCGTGATTTCACAAAAATCCACCGTTTCGAACGTAAGAAACATGAATTTATCAGTTTGAATAGTTGAAAACAGCGTTTTTCTATGTTTTTTCAAGTTTAAAACAGCAATTTTATCGTCATTTCTCATAAATCGCCGTTTCGCACGAAAGAAACATGAATTTATCATTTTAAGTAGTTGAAAATAGCGTTTTTCTATGTTTTTTCAAGTTTAAAACAGCAATTTTATCGTCATTTCTCATAAATCGCCGTTACGCACGAAAGAAACATGAATTTATCAGTTTGAATAGTTGAAAATAGCGTTTTTCTATGTTTTTGCAAGTTTAAAACAGCAATTTTATCGTGATTTCACAAAAATCCACCGTTTCGAACGTAAGAAACATGAATTTATCAGTTTGAATAGTTGAAAACAGCGTTTTTCTATGTTATTTCAAGTTTAAAACAGCAATTTTATCGTCATTTTTCATAAATCGCCGTTACGCACGAAAGAAACATGACTTTAATCAGTTTGAGTAGTTGAAAATAGCGTTTTTCCATGTTTTTGCAAGTTTAAAACAGCAATTTTATCGTCATTTCTCATAAATCGCCGTTTCGCACGGAAGAAACATGAATTTGTCAGTTTTAATACTTGAAAACAGCGTTTTTCTATGTTTTTGCAAGTTTAAAAACAGCAATTTTATCGTCATTTTTCATAAATCGCCGTTTCGCACGAAAGAAACATGAATTTGTCAGTTTGAATAGTTTAAAACAGCGTTTTTCTATGTTTTTGCAAGTTTAAAACAGCAATTTTATCGTCATTTCTCATAAATCGCCGTTTCGCACGAAAGAAACATGAATTATCAGTTTGAACAGTTGAAAACAGCGTTTTTCTATGTTTTTGCAAGTTTAAAACAGCAATTTTATCGTTATTTTTCATAAATCGCCGTTACGCACGAAAGAAACATGAATTTATCAGTTTGAGTAGTTGAAAATAGCGTTTTTCTATGTTTTTGCAAGTTTAAAACAGCAATTTTATCGTCATTTCTCATAAATCGCCGTTTCGCACAGAAGAAACATGAATTTGTCAGTTTTAATAGTTGAAAACAGCGTTTTTCTATGTTTTTTGCAAGTTTAAAACAGCAATTTTATCGTGATTTCACAAAAATCCACCGTTTCGAACGTAAGAAACATGAATTTATCAGTTTGAATAGTTGAAAACAGCGTTTTTTCTATGTTTTTGCAAGTTTAAAACAGCAATTTTATCATTATTTTTCATAAATCGCCGTTACGCACGAAAGAAACATGAATTTATCAGTTTGAGTAGTTGAAAATAGCGTTTTTCTATGTTTTTGCAAGTTTAAAACAGCAATTTTATCGACATTTCTCAATCGCCGTTTCGCACGGAAGAAACATGAATTTGTCAGTTTGAATAGTTCAAAACAGCGTTTTTCTATGTATTTGCAAGTTTAAAACAGCAATTTTATCGTCATTTCTCATAAATCGCCGTTTCGCACGAAAGAAACATGAATTTATCAGTTTGAATAGTTGAAAACAGCGTTTTTCTATGTTTTTGCAAGTTTAAAACAGCAATTTTATCGTCATTTCAATAAATCGCCGTTTCGCACGAAAGAAACATGAATTTATCAGTTTGAATGAAACAGCGTTTTTCTATGTTTTTGCAAGTTTAAAACAGCAGTTTTATCGTCATTTCTCATAAATCGCCGTTTCGCACGAAAGAAACATGAATTTGTCAGTTTGAATAGTTCAAAACAATGTTTTTCTATGTTTTTGCAAGTTTAAAACAGCAATTTTAGCGTCATTTCTCATAAATCGCCGTTTCGCACGAAAGAAACATGAATTTGTCAGTTTGAATAGTTGAAAACAGCGTTTTTTCTATGTTTTTGCAAGTTTAAAACAGCAATTTTATCGTCATATCTCATAAACCGCCGTTTCGCATGAAAGAAACATGTATTTATCAGTTTGAATAGTTCAAAACAGCGTTTTTCTATGTTTTTGCAAGTTTAAAACAGCAATTTTATCGTCATTTCCCATAAATCGCCGTTTCGCACGAAAGAAACATTAATTTATCAGTTTGAATAGTTGAAAACCGCGTTTTTCTATGTATTTGCAAGTTTAAAACAGCATTTTAAATACGTCAGTTTAGATTGTTGAAAACAGCGTATTTTGCTAGTTTAAAACAGCAGTTTTATCGTGATTTCACAAAAATCCAACGTTTCGAAAGAAATAAACATGAATTTATAAGTTTGAATAGTTGAAAACGGCGTTTTTCTATGTTTTTGCAAGTTTAAAACAGCAATTTTATCGTCATTTCTCATAAATCGCCGTTTCGCACGAAAGAAACATGAATTTGTCAGTTTGAATAGTTGAAAACAGCGTTTTTCTATGTTTTTGCAAGTTTAAAACAGCAATTTTATCGTCATTTCCCATAAATCGCCGTTTCGCACGAAAGAAACATTAATTTATCAGTTTGAATAGTTGAAAACAGCGTTTTTCTATGTATTTGCAAGTTTAAAACAGCATTTTAAATACGTCAGTTTAGATTGTTGAAAACAGCGTTTTTTTGTTTTTGCTAGTTTAAAATAGCAGCTTTATCGTGATTTTACAAAAATCCACCGTTAGAACGAAAGAAACATGATTATATCAGTTTGAATAGTTGAAAACTGCGTTGCAAGTTTAAAACAGCATTTTAATTACGTCAGTTTAGATTGTTGAAAACAGCGTATTTTGCTAGTTTAAAACAGCAGTTTTATCGTGATTTCACAAAAATCCAACGTTTCGAAAGAAATAAACATGAATTTATAAGTTTGAATAGTTGAAAACGGCGTTTTTCTATGTTTTTGCAAGTTTAAAACAGCAATTTTATCGTCATTTCTCATAAATCGCCGTTTCGCACGAAAGAAACATGAATTTATCAGTTTGAATGAAACAGCGTTTTTCTATGTTTTTGCAAGTTTAAAACAGCAGTTTTATCGTCATTTCTCATAAATCGCCGTTTCGCACGAAAGAAACATGAATTTGTCAGTTTGAATAGTTCAAAACAATGTTTTTCTATGTTTTTGCAAGTTTAAAACAGCAATTTTAGCGTCATTTCTCATAAATCGCCGTTTCGCACGAAAGAAACATGAATTTGTCAGTTTGAATAGTTCAAAACAGCGTTTTTCTATGTTTTTGCAAGTTTAAAACAGCAATTTTATCGTCATTTCTCATAAATCGCCGTTTCGCACAAAAGAAACATGAATTTGTCAGTTTGAATAGTTCGAAACAGCGTTTTTCTAGGATTTTGCAAGTTTAAAACAGCAATTTTATCGTGATTTCACAAAAATCCACCGTTTCGAACGTAAGAAACATGAATTTATCAGTTTGAATGGTTGAAAACAGCGTTTTTCTATGTTTTTTCAAGTTTAAAATAGCAATTTTATCGTCATTTCTCATAAGTCGCCGTTTCGCACGAAAGAAACATGAATTTATCATTTTAAGTAGTTGAAAATAGCGTTTTTCTATGTTTTTTCAAGTTTAAAACAGCAATTTTATCGTCATTTCTCATAAATCGCCGTTACGCACGAAAGAAACATGAATTTATCAGTTTGAGTAGTTGAAAATAGCGTTTTTCTATGTTTTTGCAAGTTTAAAACAGCAATTTTATCGTGATTTCACAAAAATCCACCGTTTCGAACGTAAGAAACATGAATTTATCAGTTTGAATAGTTGAAAACAGCGTTTTTCTATGTTTTTTCAAGTTTAAAACAGCAATTTTATCGTCATTTTTCATAAATCGCCGTTACGCACGAAAGAAACATGACTTTATCAGTTTGAGTAGTTGAAAATAGCGTTTTTCTATGTTTTTGCAAGTTTAAAACAGCAATTTTATCGTCATTTCTCATAAATCGCCGTTTCGCACGGAAGAAACATGAATTTGTCAGTTTTAATAGTTGAAAACAGCGTTTTTCTATGTTTTTGCAAGTTTAAAACAGCAATTTTATCGTCATTTTTCATAAATCGCCGTTTCGCACGAAAGAAACATGAATTTGTCAGTTTGAATAGTTCAAAACAGCGTTTTTCTATGTTTTTGCAAGTTTAAAACAGCAATTTTATCGTCATTTCTCATAAATCGCCGTTTCGCACGGAAGAAACATGAATTTGTCAGTTTGAATAGTTAAAAACAGCGTTTTTCTATGTTTTTGCAAGTTTAAAACAGCAATTTTATCATTATTTTTCATAAATCGCCGTTACGCACGAAAGAAACATGAATTTATCAGTTTGAGTAGTTGAAAATAGCGTTTTTCTATGTTTTTGCTAGTTTAAAACAGCAATTTTATCGACATTTCTCAATCGCCGTTTCGCACGGAAGAAACATGAATTTGTCAGTTTGAATAGTTCAAAACAGCGTTTTTCTATGTATTTGCAAGTTTAAAACAGCAATTTTATCGTCATTTCTCATAAATCGCCGTTTCGCACGAAAGAAACATGAATTTATCAGTTTGAATAGTTGAAAACAGCGTTTTTCTATGTTTTTGCAAGTTTAAAACAGCAATTTTATCGTCATTTCTCATAAATCGCCGTTTCGCACGAAAGAAACATTAATTTATCAGTTTGAATAGTTGAAAACAGCGTTTTTCTATGTATTTGCAAGTTTAAAACAGCATTTTAAATACGTCAGTTTAGATTGTTGAAAACAGCGTTTTTTTGTTTTTGCTAGTTTAAAACAGCAGTTTTATCGTGATTTTACAAAAATCCACCGTTAGAACGAAAGAAACATGATTTTATCAGTTTGAATAGTTGAAAACAGCGTATTTTGCTAGTTTAAAACAGCAGTTTTATCGTGATTTCACAAAAATCCACCGTTTCGAAGGAAATAAACATGAATTTATAAGTTTGAATAGTTGAAAACGGCGTTTTTCTATGTTTTTTCAAGTTTAAAACAGCAATTTTATCGTCATTTCTCATAAATCGCCGTTACGCACGAAAGAAACATGAATTTATCAGTTTGAGTATTTGAAAATAGCGTTTTTCTATGTTTTTGCAAGTTTAAAACAGCAATTTTATCGTGATTTCACAAAAATCCACCGTTTCGAACGTAAGAAACATGAATTTATCAGTTTGAATAGTTGAAAACAGCGTTTTTTTATGTTTTTTCAAGTTTAAAACAGCAATTTTATCGTCATTTTTCATAAATCGCCGTTACGCACGAAAGAAACATGACTTTATCAGTTTGAGTAGTTGAAAATAGCGTTTTTCTATGTTTTTGCAAGTTTAAAACAGCAATTTTATCGTCATTTCTCATAAATCGCCGTTTCGCACGGAAGAAACATGAATTTGTCAGTTTTAATAGTTGAAAACAGCGTTTTTCTATGTTTTTGTAAGTTTAAAACAGCAATTTTATCGTCATTTTTCATAAATCGCCATTTCGCACGAAAGAAACATGAATTTGTCAGTTTGAATAGTTCAAAACAGCGTTTTTCTATGTTTTTGCAAGTTTAAAACAGCAATTTTATCGTCATTTCTCATAAATCGCCGTTTCGCACGGAAGAAACATGAATTTGTCAGTTTGAATAGTTGAAAACATCGTTTTTCTATGTTTTTGCAAGTTTAAAACAGCAATTTTATCATTATTTTTCATAAATCGCCGTTACGCACGAAAGAAACATGAATTTATCAGTTTGAGTAGTTGAAAATAGCGTTTTTCTATGTTTTTGCTAGTTTAAAACAGCAATTTTATCGACATTTCTCAATCGCCGTTTCGCACGGAAGAAACATGAATTTGTCAGTTTGAATAGTTCAAAACAGCGTTTTTCTATGTATTTGCAAGTTTAAAACAGCAATTTTATCGTCATTTCTCATAAATCGCCGTTTCGCACGAAAGAAACATGAATTTATCAGTTTGAATAGTTGAAAACAGCGTTTTTCTATGTTTTTGCAAGTTTAAAACAGCAATTTTATCGTCATTTCTCATAAATCGCCGTTTCGCACGAAAGAAACATTAATTTATCAGTTTGAATAGTTGAAAACAGCGTTTTTCTATGTATTTGCAAGTTTAAACAACATTTTAAATACGTCAGTTTAGATTGTTGAAAACAGCGTTTTTTTGTTTTTGCTAGTTTAAAACAGCAGTTTTATCGTGATTTTACAAAAATCCACCGTTAGAACGAAAGAAACATGATTTTATCAGTTTGAATAGTTGAAAACAGCGTATTTTGCTAGTTTAAAACAGCAGTTTTATCGTGATTTCACAAAAATCCACCGTTTCGAAGGAAATAAACATGAATTTATAAGTTTGAATAGTTGAAAACGGCGTTTTTCTATGTTTTTGCAAGTTTAAAACAGCAATTTTATCGTCATTTCTCATAAATCGCCGTTTCGCACGAAAGAAACATGAATTTGTTAGTTTGGATAGTTCAAAACAGCGTTTTCTATGTTTTTGCAAGTTTAAAACAGCATTTTAAATACGTCAGCTTAGATTGATGAAAACAGCGTATATTGCTAGTTTAAAACAGCAGTTTTATCGTGATTTCACAAAAAAACCACCGTTTCGAAGGAAAGAAACATGAATTTATCTATTTGAATAGTTGAAAACAGCGTTTTTCTATGTTTTTGCAAGTTAAAAACAGCAATTTTATCGTCATTTCTCTTAAATCGCCGTTTCTCACAAAAGAAACATGAATTTATAAGTTTGAATAGTTAAAAACAGCGTTTTTCTATGTTTTTGCAAGTTTAAAACAGCAATTTTATCGTCATTTCTCATAAATCGCCGTTTCGCACGAAAGAAACTTGAATTTGTCAGTTTGAATAGTTCAAAACAGCGTTTTTCTATGTTTTTGCAAGTTTAAAACAGCAATTTTAGCGTCATTTCTCATAAATCGCCGTTTCGCACGAAAGAAACATGAATTTGTCAGTTTGAATAGTTGAAAACAGCGTTTTTCTATGTTTTTGCAAGTTTAAAACAGCAATTTTATCGTCATATCTCATAAATCGCCGTTTCGCACGAAAGAAACATGTATTTATCAGTTTGAATAGTTCAAAACAGCGTTTTTCTATGTTTTTGCAAGTTTTAAACAGCAATTTTATCGTCATTTCTCATAAATCGCCGTTTCGCACGAAAGAAACATGTATTTATCAGTTTGAATAATTCAAAACAGCGTTTTTCTATGTTTTTACAAGTTTAAAACAGCAATTTTATCGTCATTTCTCATAAATCGCCGTTTCGCACGAAAGAAACGTGAATTTATCAGTTTGAATAGTTGAAAACAGCGTTTTTCTATGTTTTTGCAAGTTTAAAACAGCAATTTTATCGTCATTTCTCATAATTCGCCGTTTCGCACGAAAGAAACTTTAATTTGTCAGTTTGAATAGTTCAAAACAGCGTTTTTCTATGTTTTTGCAAGTTTAAAACAGCAATTTTATCGTCATTTCTCATAAATCGCCGTTTCGCACAAAAGAAACATAAATTTGTCAGTTTGAATAGTTCAAAACAGCGTTTTTCTATGTTTTTGCAAGTTTAAAACAGCAATTTTATCGTGATTTCACAAAAATCCACCGTTTCGAACGTAAGAAACATGAATTTATCAGTTTGAATAGTTGAAAACAGCGTTTTTCTATGTTTTTTCAAGTTTAAAACAGCAATTTTATCGTCATTTTTCATAAATCGCCGTTACGCACGAAAGAAACATGACTTTATCAGTTTGAGTAGTTGAAAATAGCGTTTTTCTATGTTTTTGCAAGTTTAAAACAGCAATTTTATCGTCATTTCTCATAAATCGCCGTTTCGCACGGAAGAAACATGAATTTGTCAGTTTTAATAGTTGAAAACAGCGTTTTTCTATGTTTTTGCAAGTTTAAAACAGCAATTTTATCGTCATTTTTCATAAATCGCCGTTTCGCACGAAAGAAACATGAATTTGTCAGTTTGAATAGTTTAAAACAGCGTTTTTCTATGTTTTTGCAAGTTTAAAACAGCAATTTTATCGTCATTTCTCATAAATCGCCGTTTCGCACGAAAGAAACATGAATTTATCAGTTTGAATAGTTCAAAACAGCGTTTTTCTATGTTTTTACAAGTTTAAAACAGCAATTTTATCGTCATTTCTCATAAATCGCCGTTTCGCACGAAAGAAACGTGAATTTATCAGTTTGAATAGTTGAAAACAGCGTTTTTCTATGTTTTTGCAAGTTTAAAACAGCAATTTTATCGTCATTTCTCATAATTCGCCGTTTCGCACGAAAGAAACTTTAATTTGTCAGTTTGAATAGTTCAAAACAGCGTTTTTCTATGTTTTTGCAAGTTTAAAACAGCAATTTTATCGTCATTTCTCATAAATCGCCGTTTCGCACAAAAGAAACATGAATTTGTCAGTTTGAATAGTTCAAAACAGCGTTTTTCTATGTTTTTGCAAGTTTAAAACAGCAATTTTATCGTGATTTCACAAAAATCCACCGTTTCGAACGTAAGAAACATGAATTTATCAGTTTGAATAGTTGAAAACAGCGTTTTTCTTGGTTTTTTCAAGTTTAAAACAGCAATTTTATCGTCATTTCTCATAAATCGCCGTTTCGCACGAAAGAAACATGAATTTATCATTTTAAGTAGTTGAAAATAGCGTTTTTCTATGTTTTTTCAAGTTTAAAACAGCAATTTTATCGTCATTTCTCATAAATCGCCGTTACGCACGAAAGAAACATGAATTTATCAGTTTGAATAGTTGAAAATAGCGTTTTTCTATGTTTTTGCAAGTTTAAAACAGCAATTTTATCGTGATTTCACAAAAATCCACCGTTTCAAACGTAAGAAACATGAATTTATCAGTTTGAATAGTTGAAAACAGCGTTTTTCTATGTTTTTTCAAGTTTAAAACAGCAATTTTATCGTCATTTTTCATAAATCGCCGTTACGCACGAAAAAACATGACTTTATCAGTTTGAGTAGTTGAAAATAGCGTTTTTCTATGTTTTTGCAAGTTTAAAACAGCAATTTTATCGTCATTTCTCATAAATCGCCGTTTCGCACGGAAGAAACATGAATTTGTCAGTTTTAATAGTTGAAAACAGCGTTTTTCTATGTTTTTGCAAGTTTAAAACAGCAATTTTATCGTCATTTTTCATAAATCGCCGTTTCGCACGAAAGAAACATGAATTTGTCAGTTTGAATAGTTTAAAACAGCGTTTTTCTATGTTTTTGCAAGTTTAAAACAGCAATTTTATCGTCATTTCTCATAAATCGCCGTTTCGCACGAAAGAAACATGAATTTATCAGTTTGAACAGTTGAAAACAGCGTTTTTCTATGTTTTTGCAAGTTTAAAACAGCAATTTTATCGTTATTTTTCATGAATCGCCGTTACGCACGAAAGAAACATGAATTTATCAGTTTGAGTAGTTGAAAATAGCGTTTTTCTATGTTTTTGCAAGTTTAAAACAGCAATTTTATCGTCATATCTCATAAATCGCCGTTTCGCACGGAAGAAACATGAATTTGTCAGTTTGAATAGTTCAAAACAGCGTTTTTCTATGTTTTTGCAAGTTTTAAACAGCAATTTTATCGTCATTTCTCATAAATCGCCGTTTCGCACGAAAGAAACATGTATTTATCAGTTTGAATAGTTCAAAACAGCGTTTTTCTATGTTTTTACAAGTTTAAAACAGCAATTTTATCGTCATTTCTCATAAATCGCCGTTTCGCACGAAAGAAACGTGAATTTATCAGTTTGAATAGTTGAAAACAGCGTTTTTTCTATGTTTTTGCAAGTTTAAAACAGCAATTTTATCGTCATTTCTCATAATTCGCCGTTTCGCACGAAAGAAACTTTAATTTGTCAGTTTGAATAGTTCAAAACAGCGTTTTTCTATGTTTTTGCAAGTTTAAAACAGCAATTTTATCGTCATTTCTCATAAATCGCCGTTTCGCACAAAAGAAACATAAATTTGTCAGTTTGAATAGTTCAAAACAGCGTTTTTCTATGTTTTTGCAAGTTTAAAACAGCAATTTTATCGTGATTTCACAAAAATCCACCGTTTCGAACGTAAGAAACATGAATTTATCAGTTTGAATAGTTGAAAACAGCGTTTTTCTATGTTTTTTCAAGTTTAAAACAGCAATTTTATCGTCATTTTTCATAAATCGCCGTTACGCACGAAAGAAACATGACTTTATCAGTTTGAGTAGTTGAAAATAGCGTTTTTCTATGTTTTTGCAAGTTTAAAACAGCAATTTTATCGTCATTTCTCATAAATCGCCGTTTCGCACGGAAGAAACATGAATTTGTCAGTTTTAATAGTTGAAAACAGCGTTTTTCTATGTTTTTGCAAGTTTAAAACAGCAATTTTATCGTCATTTTTCATAAATCGCCGTTTCGCACGAAAGAAACATGAATTTGTCAGTTTGAATAGTTTAAAACAGCGTTTTTCTATGTTTTTGCAAGTTTAAAACAGCAATTTTATCGTCATTTCTCATAAATCGCCGTTTCGCACGAAAGAAACATGAATTTATCAGTTTGAATAGTTCAAAACAGCGTTTTTCTATGTTTTTACAAGTTTAAAACAGCAATTTTATCGTCATTTCTCATAAATCGCCGTTTCGCACGAAAGAAACGTGAATTTATCAGTTTGAATAGTTGAAAACAGCGTTTTTCTATGTTTTTGCAAGTTTAAAACAGCAATTTTATCGTCATTTCTCATAATTCGCCGTTTCGCACGAAAGAAACTTTAATTTGTCAGTTTGAATAGTTCAAAACAGCGTTTTTCTATGTTTTTGCAAGTTTAAAACAGCAATTTTATCGTCATTTCTCATAAATCGCCGTTTCGCACAAAAGAAACATGAATTTGTCAGTTTGAATAGTTCAAAACAGCGTTTTTCTATGTTTTTGCAAGTTTAAAACAGCAATTTTATCGTGATTTCACAAAAATCCACCGTTTCGAACGTAAGAAACATGAATTTATCAGTTTGAATAGTTGAAAACAGCGTTTTTCTTGGTTTTTTCAAGTTTAAAACAGCAATTTTATCGTCATTTCTCATAAATCGCCGTTTCGCACGAAAGAAACATGAATTTATCATTTTAAGTAGTTGAAAATAGCGTTTTTCTATGTTTTTTCAAGTTTAAAACAGCAATTTTATCGTCATTTCTCATAAATCGCCGTTACGCACGAAAGAAACATGAATTTATCAGTTTGAATAGTTGAAAATAGCGTTTTTCTATGTTTTTGCAAGTTTAAAACAGCAATTTTATCGTGATTTCACAAAAATCCACCGTTTCAAACGTAAGAAACATGAATTTATCAGTTTGAATAGTTGTAAACAGCGTTTTTCTATGTTTTTTCAAGTTTAAAACAGCAATTTTATCGTCATTTTTCATAAATCGCCGTTACGCACGAAAAAACATGACTTTATCAGTTTGAGTAGTTGAAAATAGCGTTTTTCTATGTTTTTGCAAGTTTAAAACAGCAATTTTATCGTCATTTCTCATAAATCGCCGTTTCGCACGGAAGAAACATGAATTTGTCAGTTTTAATAGTTGAAAACAGCGTTTTTCTATGTTTTTGCAAGTTTAAAACAGCAATTTTATCGTCATTTTTCATAAATCGCCGTTTCGCACGAAAGAAACATGAATTTGTCAGTTTGAATAGTTTAAAACAGCGTTTTTCTATGTTTTTGCAAGTTTAAAACAGCAATTTTATCGTCATTTCTCATAAATCGCCGTTTCGCACGAAAGAAACATGAATTTATCAGTTTGAACAGTTGAAAACAGCGTTTTTCTATGTTTTTGCAAGTTTAAAACAGCAATTTTATCGTTATTTTTCATGAATCGCCGTTACGCACGAAAGAAACATGAATTTATCAGTTTGAGTAGTTGAAAATAGCGTTTTTCTATGTTTTTGCAAGTTTAAAACAGCAATTTTATCGTCATTTCTCATAAATCGCCGTTTCGCACAGAAGAAACATGAATTTGTCAGTTTTAATAGTTGAAAACAGCGTTTTTCTATGTTTTTGCAAGTTTAAAACAGCAATTTTATCGTGATTTCACAAAAATCCACCGTTTCGAACGTAAGAAACATGAATTTATCAGTTTGAATAGTTGAAAACAGCGTTTTTCTATGTTTTTGCAAGTTTAAAACAGCAATTTTATCATTATTTTTCATAAATCGCCGTTACGCACGAAAG
Organism: Poecilus cupreus; assembly: GCA_963942605.1. Classification (NCBI taxonomy): domain Eukaryota; kingdom Metazoa; phylum Arthropoda; class Insecta; order Coleoptera; family Carabidae; genus Poecilus; species Poecilus cupreus. The sequence continues at coordinate 36,500 of CAWWDY010002767.1, read as the reverse complement.
AAACATGAATTTATCAGTTTGAGTAGTTGAAAATAGCGTTTTTCTATGTTTTTGCAAGTTTAAAACAGCAATTTTATCGACATTTCTCAATCGCCGTTTCGCACGGAAGAAACATGAATTTGTCAGTTTGAATAGTTCAAAACAGCGTTTTTCTATGTATTTGCAAGTTTAAAACAGCAATTTTATCGTCATTTCTCATAAATCGCCGTTTCGCACGAAAGAAACATGAATTTATCAGTTTGAATAGTTGAAAACAGCGTTTTTCTATGTTTTTGCAAGTTTAAAACAGCAATTTTATCGTCATTTCTCATAAATCGCCGTTTCGCACGAAAGAAACATGAATTTATCAGTTTGAATGAAACAGCGTTTTTCTATGTTTTTGCAAGTTTAAAACAGCAGTTTTATCGTCATTTCTCATAAATCGCCGTTTCGCACGAAAGAAACATGAATTTGTCAGTTTGAATAGTTCAAAACAATGTTTTTCTATGTTTTTGCAAGTTTAAAACAGCAATTTTAGCGTCATTTCTCATAAATCGCCGTTACGCACGAAAGAAACATGAATTTGTCAGTTTGAATAGTTGAAAACAGCGTTTTTCTATGTTTTTGCAAGTTTAAAACAGCAATTTTATCGTGATTTCACAAAAATCCACCGTTTCGAACGTAAGAAACATGAATTTATCATTTAGAATAGTTGAAAACAGCGTTTTCCTATGTTTTTTCAAGTTTAAAACAGCAATTTTATCGTCATTTTTCATAAATCGCCGTTACGCACGAAAGAAACATGACTTTATCAGTTTGAGTAGTTGAAAATAGCGTTTTTCTATGTTTTTGCAAGTTTAAAACAGCAATTTTATCGTCATTTCTCATAAATCGCCGTTTCGCACGGAAGAAACATGAATTTGTCAGTTTTAATAGTTGAAAACAGCGTTTTTCTATGTTTTTGCAAGTTTAAAACAGCAATTTTATCGTCATTTTTCATAAATCGCCGTTTCGCACGAAAGAAACATGAATTTGTCAGTTTGAATAGTTTAAAACAGCGTTTTTCTATGTTTTTGCAAGTTTAAAACAGCAATTTTATCGTCATTTCTCATAAATCGCCGTTTCGCACGAAAGAAACATGAATTTATCAGTTTGAACAGTTGAAAACAGCGTTTTTCTATGTTTTTGCAAGTTTAAAACAGCAATTTTATCGTTATTTTTCATAAATCGCCGTTACGCACGAAAGAAACATGAATTTATCAGTTTGAGTAGTTGAAAATAGCGTTTTTCTATGTTTTTGCAAGTTTAAAACAGCAATTTTATCGTCATTTCTCATAAATCGCCGTTTCGCACAGAAGAAACATGAATTTGTCAGTTTTAAAAGTTGAAAACAGCGTTTTTCTATGTTTTTGCAAGTTTAAAACAGCAATTTTATCGTGATTTCACAAAAATCCACCGTTTCGAACGTAAGAAACATGAATTTATCAGTTTGAATAGTTGAAAACAGCGTTTTTCTATGTTTTTGCAAGTTTAAAACAGCAATTTTATCATTATTTTTCATAAATCGCCGTTACGCACGAAAGAAACATGAATTTATCAGTTTGAGTAGTTGAAAATAGCGTTTTTCTATGTTTTTGCAAGTTTAAAACAGCAATTTTATCGACATTTCTCAATCGCCGTTTCGCACGGAAGAAACATGAATTTGTCAGTTTGAATAGTTCAAAACAGCGTTTTTCTATGTATTTGCAAGTTTAAAACAGCAATTTTATCGTCATTTCTCATAAATCGCCGTTTCGCACGAAAGAAACATGAATTTATCAGTTTGAATAGTTGAAAACAGCGTTTTTCTATGTTTTTGCAAGTTTAAAACAGCAATTTTATCGTCATTTCTCATAAATCGCCGTTTCGCACGAAAGAAACATGAATTTATCAGTTTGAATGAAACAGCGTTTTTCTATGTTTTTGCAAGTTTAAAACAGCAATTTTATCGTCATTTCCCATAAATCGCCGTTTCGCACGAAAGAAACATTAATTTATCAGTTTGAATAGTTGAAAACAGCGTTTTTCTATGTATTTGCAAGTTTAAAACAGCATTTTAAATACGTCAGTTTAGATTGTTGAAAACAGCGTTTTTTTGTTTTTGCTAGTTTAAAACAGCAGTTTTATCGTGATTTTACAAAAATCCACCGTTAGAACGAAAGAAACATGATTATATCAGTTTGAATAGTTGAAAACAGCGTTGCAAGTTTAAAACAGCATTTTAATTACGTCAGTTTAGATTGTTGAAAACAGCGTATTTTGCTAGTTTAAAACAGCAGTTTTATCGTGATTTCACAAAAATCCAACGTTTCGAAAGAAATAAACATGAATTTATAAGTTTGAATAGTTGAAAACGGCGTTTTTCTATGTTTTTGCAAGTTTAAAACAGCAATTTTATCGTCATTTTTCATAAATCGCCGTTTCGCACGAAAGAAACATGAATTTATCAGTTTGAATGAAACAGCGTTTTTCTATGTTTTTGCAAGTTTAAAACAGCAGTTTAATCGTCATTTCTCATAAATCGCCGTTTCGCACGAAAGAAACATGAATTTGTCAGTTTGAATAGTTCAAAACAATGTTTTTCTATGTTTTTGCAAGTTTAAAACAGCAATTTTAGCGTCATTTCTCATAAATCGCCGTTTCGCACGAAAGAAACATGAATTTGTCAGTTTGAATAGTTGAAAACAGCGTTTTTCTATGTTTTTGCAAGTTTAAAACAGCAATTTTATCGTCATATCTCATAAATCGCCGTTTCGCATGAAAGAAACATGTATTTATCAGTTTGAATAGTTCAAAACAGCGTTTTTCTATGTTTTTGCAAGTTTAAAACAGCAATTTTATCGTCATTTCCCATAAATCGCCGTTTCGCACAAAAGAAACATTAATTTATCAGTTTGAATAGTTGAAAACAGCGTTTTTCTATGTATTTGCAAGTTTAAAACAGCATTTTAAATACGTCAGTTTAGATTGTTGAAAACAGCGTTTTTTTGTTTTTGCTAGTTTAAAACAGCAGTTTTATCGTGATTTTACAAAAATCCACCGTTAGAACGAAAGAAACATGATTATATCAGTTTGAATAGTTGAAAACAGCGTTGCAAGTTAAAAACAGCATTTTAATTACGTCAGTTTAGATTGTTGAAAACAGCGTATTTTGCTAGTTTAAAACAGCAGTTTTATCGTGATTTCACAAAAATCCAACGTTTCGAAAGAAATAAACATGAATTTATAAGTTTGAATAGTTGAAAACGGCGTTTTTCTATGTTTTTGCAAGTTTAAAACAGCAATTTTATCGTCATTTCTCATAAATCGCCGTTTCGCACGAAAGAAACATGAATTTGTCAGTTTGGATAGTTCAAAACAGCGTTTTCTATGTTTTTGCCAGTTTAAAACAGCATTTTAAATACGTTAGTTTAGATTGTTGAAAACAGCGTATATTGCTAGTTTAAAACAGCAGTTTTATCGTGATTTCACAAAAAAAACCACCGTTTCGAAGGAAAGAAACATGAATTTATCTGTTTGAATAGTTGAAAACAGCGTTTTTCTATGTTTTTGCAAGTTTAAAACAGCAATTTTATCGTCATTTCTCTTAAATCGCCGTTTCTCACGAAAGAAACATGAATTTATCAGTTTTAATAGTTAAAAACAGCGTTTTTCTATGTTTTTGCAAGTTTAAAACAGCAATTTTATCGTCATTTCTCATAAATCGCCGTTTCGCACGAAAGAAACTTGAATTTGTCAGTTTGAATAGTTCAAAACAGCGTTTTTCTATGTTTTTGCAAGTTTAAAACAGCAATTATATCGTCATTTTTCATAAATCGCCGTTTCGCACGAAAGAAACATGAATTTGTTAGTTTGATTAGTTCAAAACAGCGTTTTTCTATGTTTTTGCAAGTTTAAAACAGCAATTTTATCGTGATTTCACAAAAATCCACCGTTTCGAACGTAAGAAACATGAATTTATCAGTTTGAATAGTTGAAAACAGCGTTTTTCTATGTTTTTGCAAGTTTAAAACAGCAATTTTATCGTCATTACCCATAAATCGCCGTTTCGCACGAAAGAAACATGAATTTGTCAGTTTGAATAGTTCAAAACAGCGTTTTTCTATGTTTTTGCAAGTTTAAAACAGCAATTTTACCGTCATTTCTCATAAATCGCCGTTTCGCACGAAAGATACCTGAATTTATCAGTTTGAATAGTTAAAAACAGCGTTTTTCTATGTTTTTGCAAGTTTAAAACAGCAATTTTATCGTCATTTCTCATAAATCGCCGTTTCGCACGAAAGAAACTATAATTTGTCAGTTTGAATAGTTCAAAACAGCGTTTTTCTATGTTTTTGCAAGTTTAAAACAGCAATTTTATCGTCATTTCTCATAAATCGCCGTTTCGCACAAAAGAAACATGAATTTGTCATTTTAAGTAGTTGAAAATAGCGTTTTTCTATGTTTTTTCAAGTTTAAAACAGCAATTTTATCGTGATTTCACAAAAATCCACCGTTTCGAACGTAAGAAACATGAATTTATCAGTTTGAATAGTTGAAAACAGCGTTTTTCTATGTTTTTTCAAGTTTAAAACAGCAATTTTATCGTCATTTCTCATAAATCGCCGTTTCGCACGAAAGAAACATGAATTTATCATTTTAAGTAGTTGAAAATAGCGTTTTTCTATGTTTTTTCAAGTTTAAAACAGCAATTTTATCGTCATTTCTCATAAATCGCCGTTACGCACGAAAGAAACATGAATTTATCAGTTTGAATAGTTGAAAATAGCGTTTTTCTATGTTTTTGCAAGTTTAAAACAGCAATTTTATCGTGATTTCACAAAAATCCACCGTTTCGAACGTAAGAAACATGAATTTATCAGTTTGAATAGTTGAAAACAGCGTTTTTCTATGTTTTTTCAAGTTTAAAACAGCAATTTTATCGTCATTTTTCATAAATCGCCGTTACGCACGAAAGAAACATGACTTTATCAGTTTGAGTAGTTGAAAATAGCGTTTTTCTATGTTTTTGCAAGTTTAAAACAGCAATTTTATCGTCATTTCTCATAAATCGCCGTTTCGCACGGAAGAAACATGAATTTGTCAGTTTTAATAGTTGAAAACAGCGTTTTTCTATGTTTTTGCAAGTTTAAAACAGCAATTTTATCGTCATTTTTCATAAATCGCCGTTTCGCACGAAAGAAACATGAATTTGTCAGTTTGAATAGTTCAAAACAGCGTTTTTCTATGTTTTTGCAAGTTTAAAACAGCAATTTTATCGTCATTTCTCATAAATCGCCGTTTCGCACGAAAGAAACATGAATTTGTCAGTTTGAATAGTTCAAAACAGCGTTTTTCTATGTTTTTGCAAGTTTAAAACAGCAATTTTATCGTCATTTCTCATAAATCGCCGTTTCGCACGAAAGAAACATGAATTTGTCAGTTTGAATAGTTCAAAACAGCGTTTTTCTATGTATTTGCAAGTTTAAAACAGCAATTTTATCGTCATTTCTCATAAATCGCCGTTTCGCACGAAAGAAACATGAATTTATCAGTTTGAATAGTTGAAAACAGCGTTTTTCTATGTTTTTGCAAGTTTAAAACAGCAATTTTATCGTCATTTCTCATAAATCGCCGTTTCGCACGAAAGAAACATGAATTTATCAGTTTGAATGAAACAGCGTTTTTCTATGTTTTTGCAAGTTTAAAACAGCAATTTTATCGTCATTTCCCATAAATCGCCGTTTCGCACGAAAGAAACATTAATTTATCAGTTTGAATAGTTGAAAACAGCGTTTTTCTATGTATTTGCAAGTTTAAAACAGCATTTTAAATACGTCAGTTTAGATTGTTGAAAACAGCGTTTTTTTGTTTTTGCTAGTTTAAAACAGCAGTTTTATCGTGATTTTACAAAAATCCACCGTTAGAACGAAAGAAACATGATTATATCAGTTTGAATAGTTGAAAACAGCGTTGCAAGTTTAAAACAGCATTTTAATTACGTCAGTTTAGATTGTTGAAAACAGCGTATTTTGCTAGTTTAAAACAGCAGTTTTATCGTGATTTCACAAAAATCCAACGTTTCGAAAGAAATAAACATGAATTTATAAGTTTGAATAGTTGAAAACGGCGTTTTTCTATGTTTTTGCAAGTTTAAAACAGCAATTTTATCGTCATTTCTCATAAATCGCCGTTTCGCACGAAAGAAACATGAATTTATCAGTTTGAATGAAACAGCGTTTTTCTATGTTTTTGCAAGTTTAAAACAGCAGTTTTATCGTCATTTCTCATAAATCGCCGTTTCGCACGAAAGAAACATGAATTTGTCAGTTTGAATAGTTCAATACAATGTTTTTCTATGTTTTTGCAAGTTTAAAACAGCAATTTTAGCGTCATTTCTCATAAATCGCCGTTTCGCACGAAAGAAACATGAATTTGTCAGTTTGAATAGTTGAAAACAGCGTTTTTCTATGTTTTTGCAAGTTTAAAACAGCAATTTTATCGTCATATCTCATAAATCGCCGTTTCGCATGAAAGAAACATGTATTTATCAGTTTGAATAGTTCAAAACAGCGTTTTTCTATGTTTTTGCAAGTTTAAAACAGCAATTTTATCGTCATTTCCCATAAATCGCCGTTTCGCACAAAAGAAACATTAATTTATCAGTTTGAATAGTTGAAAACAGCGTTTTTCTATGTATTTGCAAGTTTAAAACAGCATTTTAAATACGTCAGTTTAGATTGTTGAAAACAGCGTTTTTTTGTTTTTGCTAGTTTAAAACAGCAGTTTTATCGTGATTTTACAAAAATCCACCGTTAGAACGAAAGAAACATGATTATATCAGTTTGAATAGTTGAAAACAGCGTTGCAAGTTAAAAACAGCATTTTAATTACGTCAGTTTAGATTGTTGAAAACAGCGTATTTTGCTAGTTTAAAACAGCAGTTTTATCGTGATTTCACAAAAATCCAACGTTTCGAAAGAAATAAACATGAATTTATAAGTTTGAATAGTTGAAAACGGCGTTTTTCTATGTTTTTGCAAGTTTAAAACAGCAATTTTATCGTCATTTCTCATAAATCGCCGTTTCGCACGAAAGAAACATGAATTTGTCAGTTTGGATAGTTCAAAACAGCGTTTTCTATGTTTTTGCCAGTTTAAAACAGCATTTTAAATACGTTAGTTTAGATTGTTGAAAACAGCGTATATTGCTAGTTTAAAACAGCAGTTTTATCGTGATTTCACAAAAAAACCACCGTTTCGAAGGAAAGAAACATGAATTTATCTGTTTGAATAGTTGAAAACAGCGTTTTTCTATGTTTTTGCAAGTTTAAAACAGCAATTTTATCGTCATTTCTCTTAAATCGCCGTTTCTCACGAAAGAAACATGAATTTATCAGTTTTAATAGTTAAAAACAGCGTTTTTCTATGTTTTTGCAAGTTTAAAACAGCAATTTTATCGTCATTTCTCATAAATCGCCGTTTCGCACGAAAGAAACTTGAATTTGTCAGTTTGAATAGTTCAAAACAGCGTTTTTCTATGTTTTTGCAAGTTTAAAACAGCAATTATATCGTCATTTTTCATAAATCGCCGTTTCGCACGAAAGAAACATGAATTTGTTAGTTTGATTAGTTCAAAACAGCGTTTTTCTATGTTTTTGCAAGTTTAAAACAGCAATTTTATCGTGATTTCACAAAAATCCACCGTTTCGAACGTAAGAAACATGAATTTATCAGTTTGAATAGTTGAAAACAGCGTTTTTCTATGTTTTTGCAAGTTTAAAACAGCAATTTTATCGTCATTACCCATAAATCGCCGTTTCGCACGAAAGAAACATGAATTTGTCAGTTTGAATAGTTCAAAACAGCGTTTTTCTATGTTTTTGCAAGTTTAAAACAGCAATTTTACCGTCATTTCTCATAAATCGCCGTTTCGCACGAAAGATACCTGAATTTATCAGTTTGAATAGTTAAAAACAGCGTTTTTCTATGTTTTTGCAAGTTTAAAACAGCAATTTTATCGTCATTTCTCATAAATCGCCGTTTCGCACGAAAGAAACTATAATTTGTCAGTTTGAATAGTTCAAAACAGCGTTTTTCTATGTTTTTGCAAGTTTAAAACAGCAATTTTATCGTCATTTCTCATAAATCGCCGTTTCGCACAAAAGAAACATGAATTTGTCAGTTTGAATAGTTCAAAATAGCGTTTTTCTATGTTTTTGCAAGTTTAAAACAGCATTTTATCGTCATTTCTCATAAATCGCCGTTTCGCACGGAAGAAACATGAATTTGTCAGTTTTAATAGTTGAAAACAGCGTTTTTCTATGTTTTTGCAAGTTTAAAACAGCAATTTTATCGTCATTTTTCATAAATCGCCGTTTCGCACGAAAGAAACATGAATTTGTCAGTTTGAATAGTTCAAAACAGCGTTTTTCTATGTTTTTGCAAGTTTAAAACAGCAATTTTATCGTCATTTCTCATAAATCGCCGTTTCGCACGAAAGAAACATGAATTTGTCAGTTTGAATAGTTCAAAACAGCGTTTTTCTATGTTTTTGCAAGTTTAAAACAGCAATTTTATCGTCATTTCTCATAAATCGCCGTTTCGCACGAAAGAAACATGAATTTGTCAGTTTGAATAGTTCAAAACAGCGTTTTTCTATGTATTTGCAAGTTTAAAACAGCAATTTTATCGTCATTTCTCATAAATCGCCGTTTCGCACGAAAGAAACATGAATTTATCAGTTTGAATAGTTGAAAACAGCGTTTTTCTATGTTTTTGCAAGTTTAAAACAGCAATTTTATCGTCATTTCTCATAAATCGCCGTTTCGCACGAAAGAAACATGAATTTATCAGTTTGAATGAAACAGCGTTTTTCTATGTTTTTGCAAGTTTAAAACAGCAATTTTATCGTCATTTCCCATAAATCGCCGTTTCGCACGAAAGAAACATTAATTTATCAGTTTGAATAGTTGAAAACAGCGTTTTTCTATGTATTTGCAAGTTTAAAACAGCATTTTAAATACGTCAGTTTAGATTGTTGAAAACAGCGTTTTTTTGTTTTTGCTAGTTTAAAACAGCAGTTTTATCGTGATTTTACAAAAATCCACCGTTAGAACGAAAGAAACATGATTATATCAGTTTGAATAGTTGAAAACAGCGTTGCAAGTTTAAAACAGCATTTTAATTACGTCAGTTTAGATTGTTGAAAACAGCGTATTTTGCTAGTTTAAAACAGCAGTTTTATCGTGATTTCACAAAAATCCAACGTTTCGAAAGAAATAAACATGAATTTATAAGTTTGAATAGTTGAAAACGGCGTTTTTGCAAGTTTAAAACAGCAATTTTATCGTCATTTCTCATAAATCGCCGTTTCGCACGAAAGAAACTATAATTTGTCAGTTTGAATAGTTCAAAACAGCGTTTTTCTATGTTTTTGCAAGTTTAAAACAGCAATTTTATCGTCATTTCTCATAAATCGCCGTTTCGCACGAAAGAAACATGAATTTATCAGTTTGAATGAAACAGCGTTTTTCTATGTTTTTGCAAGTTTAAAACAGCAGTTTTATCGTCATTTCTCATAAATCGCCGTTTCGCACGAAAGAAACATGAATTTGTCAGTTTGAATAGTTCAAAACAATGTTTTTCTATGTTTTTGCAAGTTTAAAACAGCAATTTTAGCGTCATTTCTCATAAATCGCCGTTTCGCACGAAAGAAACATGAATTTGTCAGTTTGAATAGTTGAAAACAGCGTTTTTCTATGTTTTTGCAAGTTTAAAACAGCAATTTTATCGTCATATCTCATAAATCGCCGTTTCGCATGAAAGAAACATGTATTTATCAGTTTGAATAGTTCAAAACAGCGTTTTTCTATGTTTTTGCAAGTTTAAAACAGCAATTTTATCGTCATTTCCCATAAATCGCCGTTTCGCACAAAAGAAACATTAATTTATCAGTTTGAATAGTTGAAAACAGCGTTTTTCTATGTATTTGCAAGTTTAAAACAGCATTTTAAATACGTCAGTTTAGATTGTTGAAAACAGCGTTTTTTTGTTTTTGCTAGTTTAAAACAGCAGTTTTATCGTGATTTTACAAAAATCCACCGTTAGAACGAAAGAAACATGATTATATCAGTTTGAATAGTTGAAAACAGCGTTGCAAGTTAAAAACAGCATTTTAATTACGTCAGTTTAGATTGTTGAAAACAGCGTATTTTGCTAGTTTAAAACAGCAGTTTTATCGTGATTTCACAAAAATCCAACGTTTCGAAAGAAATAAACATGAATTTATAAGTTTGAATAGTTGAAAACGGCGTTTTTCTATGTTTTTGCAAGTTTAAAACAGCAATTTTATCGTCATTTCTCATAAATCGCCGTTTCGCACGAAAGAAACATGAATTTGTCAGTTTGGATAGTTCAAAACAGCGTTTTCTATGTTTTTGCCAGTTTAAAACAGCATTTTAAATACGTTAGTTTAGATTGTTGAAAACAGCGTATATTGCTAGTTTAAAACAGCAGTTTTATCGTGATTTCACAAAAAAACCACCGTTTCGAAGGAAAGAAACATGAATTTATCTGTTTGAATAGTTGAAAACAGCGTTTTTCTATGTTTTTGCAAGTTTAAAACAGCAATTTTATCGTCATTTCTCTTAAATCGCCGTTTCTCACGAAAGAAACATGAATTTATCAGTTTTAATAGTTAAAAACAGCGTTTTTCTATGTTTTTGCAAGTTTAAAACAGCAATTTTATCGTCATTTCTCATAAATCGCCGTTTCGCACGAAAGAAACTTGAATTTGTCAGTTTGAATAGTTCAAAACAGCGTTTTTCTATGTTTTTGCAAGTTTAAAACAGCAATTATATCGTCATTTTTCATAAATCGCCGTTTCGCACGAAAGAAACATGAATTTGTTAGTTTGATTAGTTCAAAACAGCGTTTTTCTATGTTTTTGCAAGTTTAAAACAGCAATTTTATCGTGATTTCACAAAAATCCACCGTTTCGAACGTAAGAAACATGAATTTATCAGTTTGAATAGTTGAAAACAGCGTTTTTCTATGTTTTTGCAAGTTTAAAACAGCAATTTTATCGTCATTACCCATAAATCGCCGTTTCGCACGAAAGAAACATGAATTTGTCAGTTTGAATAGTTCAAAACAGCGTTTTTCTATGTTTTTGCAAGTTTAAAACAGCAATTTTACCGTCATTTCTCATAAATCGCCGTTTCGCACGAAAGATACCTGAATTTATCAGTTTGAATAGTTAAAAACAGCGTTTTTCTATGTTTTTGCAAGTTTAAAACAGCAATTTTATCGTCATTTCTCATAAATCGCCGTTTCGCACGAAAGAAACTATAATTTGTCAGTTTGAATAGTTCAAAACAGCGTTTTTCTATGTTTTTGCAAGTTTAAAACAGCAATTTTATCGTCATTTCTCATAAATCGCCGTTTCGCACAAAAGAAACATGAATTTGTCAGTTTGAATAGTTCAAAACAGCGTTTTTCTATGTTTTTGCAAGTTTAAAACAGCATTTTTATCGTGATTTCACAAAAATCCACCGTTTCGAACGTAAGAAACATGAATTTATCAGTTTGAATAGTTGAAAACAGCGTTTTTCTATGTTTTTTCAAGTTTAAAACAGCAATTTTATCGTCATTTCTCATAAATCGCCGTTTCGCACGAAAGAAACATGAATTTATCATTTTAAGTAGTTGAAAATAGCGTTTTTCTATGTTTTTTCAAGTTTAAAACAGCAATTTTATCGTCATTTCTCATAAATCGCCGTTACGCACGAAAGAAACATGAATTTATCAGTTTGAATAGTTGAAAATAGCGTTTTTCTATGTTTTTGCAAGTTTAAAACAGCAATTTTATCGTGATTTCACAAAAATCCACCGTTTCGAACGTAAGAAACATGAATTTATCAGTTTGAATAGTTGAAAACAGCGTTTTTCTATGTTTTTTCAAGTTTAAAACAGCAATTTTATCGTCATTTTTCATAAATCGCCGTTACGCACGAAAGAAACATGACTTTATCAGTTTGAGTAGTTGAAAATAGCGTTTTTCTATGTTTTTGCAAGTTTAAAACAGCAATTTTATCGTCATTTCTCATAAATCGCCGTTTCGCACGGAAGAAACATGAATTTGTCAGTTTTAATAGTTGAAAACAGCGTTTTTCTATGTTTTTGCAAGTTTAAAACAGCAATTTTATCGTCATTTTTCATAAATCGCCGTTTCGCACGAAAGAAACATGAATTTGTCAGTTTGAATAGTTCAAAACAGCGTTTTTCTATGTTTTTGCAAGTTTAAAACAGCAATTTTATCGTCATTTCTCATAAATCGCCGTTTCGCACGAAAGAAACATGAATTTGTCAGTTTGAATAGTTCAAAACAGCGTTTTTCTATGTTTTTGCAAGTTTAAAACAGCAATTTTACCCTCATTTCTCATAAATCGCCGTTTCGCACGAAAGAAACCTGAATTTATCAGTTTGAATAGTTAAAAACAGCGTTTTTCTATGTTTTTGCAAGTTTAAAACAGAAATTTTATCGTCATTTCTCATAAATCGCCGTTTCGCACGAAAGAAACTTTAATTTGTCAGTTTTAATAGTTCAAAACAGCGTTTTTCTATGTTTTTGCAAGTTTAAAACAGCAATTTTATCGTCATTTCTCATAAATCGCCGTTTCGCACAAAAGAAACATGAAATTGTCAGTTTGAATAGTTCAAAACAGCGCTTTTCTATGTTTTTGCAAGTTTAAAACAGCAATTTTATCGTGATTTCACAAAAATCCACCGTTTTGAACGTAAGAAACATGAATTTATCAGTTTGAGTAGTTGAAAATAGCGTTTTTCTATGTTTTTTCAAGTTTAAAACAGCAATTTTATCGTCATTTCTCATAAATCGCCGTTACGCACGAAAGAAACATGAATTTATCAGTTTGAATAGTTGAAAATAGCGTTTTTCTATGTTTTTGCAAGTTTAAAACAGCAATTTTATCGTGATTTCACAAAAATCCACCGTTTCGAACGTAAGAAACATGAATTTATCAGTTTGAATAGTTGAAAACAGCGTTTTTCTATGTTTTTTCAAGTTTAAAACAGCAATTTTATCGTCATTTTTCATAAATCGCCGTTACGCACGAAAGAAACATGAATTTATCAGTTTGAGTAGTTGAAAATAGCGTTTTTCTATGTTTTTGCAAGTTTAAAACAGCAATTTTATCGTCATTTCTCATAAATCGCCGTTTCGCACGGAAGAAACATGAATTTGTCAGTTTTAATAGTTGAAAACAGCGTTTTTTTATGTTTTTGCAAGTTTAAAACAGCAATTTTATCGTCATTTCTCATAAATTGCCGTTTCGCACGAAAGAAACATGAATTTGTCAGTTTGAATAGTTCAAAACAGCGTTTTTCTATGTTTTTGCAAGTTTAAAACAGCAATTTTATCGTCATTTCTCATAAATCGCCGTTTCGCACGAAAGAAACATGAATTTATCAGTTTGAACAGTTGAAAACAGCGTTTTTCTATGTTTTTGCAAGTTTAAAACAGCAATTTTATCGTTATTTTTCATAAATCGCCGTTACGCACGAAAGAAACATGAATTTATCAGTTTGAGTAGTTGAAAATAGCGTTTTTCTATGTTTTGTGACGAAGCTTTTCTTCGTCACGATTTTTGTAACACCCAGTATAGTATTTTTTTAACATCACCGAGATCTGACTGTAATTTAAACTGTGATAATTCTTTCTACCTCCTGTAAGATACTTGAAACCTGAAAACATGTTTTGTACACTGACTGATCTAGATAATAATTTTTGCTCTAATTTCAATTGTTTCGTCTAAATAACTTCGCTACCGGTTATCCGATCGACGTAAATTTATATTTGCCGTGATCCGCTTTTCGAGGGCTCGCGAATGAAATTAGTGTCGGCCGCGTTAATACATTCGCAACCCCTTTTCCATTTTAAACCACCACTGCCCATTTAAAATACACAGTAGCGACCGCGAAGATCAAGTTTTATTCCGAAAAATTAGTAAAAAGAGTATATAAACCGAGGTAAAATCACAATTCAGACACTTGATTTCGATCATCAGCCCTAGGCAATTGACTCGTTTTCAAGATTTGCTCTGAGCATCCGCTCCGATACCGTTTCAGCCGTTCTTTTGTTACTGTGGTGAGTTTCCGTTTTATTTTCCTGTTTACCGTCTTGCAAAATAGCGCGACACGTTGAGCTGGCTTTCTAGCATCCTCGGCGAGTAAACCTAGTTTGTGAGAGACCGTCACCGTCCGTTCCGTCCGTTTCCTCCCTTGCAAGGTAGTGCGACTCGTTGAGCTGGCTTTTAGCATCCTCGGCGAGTAAACCTAACTTGCGAGGAATCATCACCGTCCGTTTCCATCAGTGTTTCCGCCTTGTAAGGTAGTGTGACTCGTGGAGTTGGCTTTTAGCACCCTCGGCGAGTAAACTTAACTTGCAAGTTACCGTTACCGTCCGTCACCAGCCTTCCCCGTCCATTAAAGCCCTTCCGGCTACCGTTCCGACTTGCAAGGTAGCGCGACTCGTGGAGTTGGCTTTTAGCACCCTCGGCGAGTAAACCTAACTTGCAAAGTCACCGTTACCATCCGTCACCATCCTTCCCCACCCGTTATAGCCCTTCAGGCTACCATTCCGACTTGCAGAGTAGCGCGACTCGTGGAGTTGGCTTTTAAGCACCCTCGGCGAGTAAACCTAATTTGCAAGTCACCGTTACCACCCGTCACCATCCGTCCCCGCCCGTTACAGCCCTTCAGGCCACCGTTTACGTCCTGCGAAGTAGCGCGACTCGTGGAGTTGGCTGTTAGCATCCTCGGCGAGTATACCTATTTTGCAAGACACCGTTACCGTCCGTCACCGTCCGTCCCCGCTCGTTACAGCCCTTCAGGCTACCGTTTTCACCGCGTCACCTTGTGCAGTAGCGCGACCTGCTGAGTTGGCTTTCTAGCATCCTCAAAGGGTACACCTAGTGCACAAGCGTGCGTTTCAAGTCGTACCGTGACGTCATCCGGCGTGACGACATCTCCGCGTTTAGCCGCGTTACGCCTTACCAACGCATCCTCCGTGAGTACGGCTTTCGCGAGCACCGTCAGGGTGGTCCCCCGCGTCATATACTCCAACCCCACCGCCGCGACGCCGGGCGTCGAAGTTGAGTTAGCCCCGGGGGTCGATACGGACGACTGTCAGGAGTCACCGACGACGATCGCCGTCGCGACGCCGAGCGTCGTTTTCGAGTTAACGGACGCTTTAAATTTCACTACTCGGGAATCGACTCTGACGGCCATTACCGGGTGTTTACACCGACTGACGTCGCGACGCCACGCGTCCTTCTGGTCGAAGACGACTTTTCACCGCAAAAACACCAGGGACGTTTCGGGGACCTCCTATAACGTCTCCGGACCACCGACGACCGATTTCCGACAAACCGACGCCAGGCGTCGTTTTTCTAAAAACGCCTGTTCCGACGTTAGGGAGGCTGGGGAAGTCGTCCCCAACCATTGACCCATATCTCCGACCGCCACCAACCGTAAATCTAGACACCGTGACTGTAACTGTACCAGAATTTCGCTTTAACTACAATTGTAGGGACGTTAGGGACTTGTTACACATCTGTAGACGACAAAATACGCATAAATAAATTACAACACCACACGTCAACACAATTCTTGTCATTTGTACCCTGGACTATCCCGATCCTGCTATCCGGACCGTTTGGCGCCCGAGCAACCTACGCCAAACACCTTGCGACATACGAAAGTACGTCACAAGAATTTGGCGCCCGAACAGGGACGCAGTGACAAGAAACGAGAAAACTACTCACCATGTCCGATACCGAGAGCGACACCGAACCCAAACCGACAGATACCTCGGTCTCTTGGGTATACGCCCTCCGAAAAGAAGATCTGCAGAAAGAATTAGCCAAGTTCGGCCTAAATCCAAATGGCACAGCTAATGAACTGCGGAGGCGAATGGTAGCCGCGATACGATATCTGCAGAACGCAGATCAAGCTCCAGGTACCAGTAAAACCGCCGAAGAGGCGAAAGGCAACAAGGAACCACAAGGGGAGCCGGGTGCATCAACAACCGACACCCGGACAACCCACATCTGCGAAACCGTACGCAAATGGAATTTGCATTTCGACGGCAAAACAGATCCCGTGTCATTCCTTGAAAGACTCACCGAGCTACAGACGAGCTATCAGGTCGGTGATAAACAGCTGTTTGGCGCACTTCCCGAGCTCTTTCGAGGCAACGCAACACTGTGGTACCGCAACAACGTCACACAATGGTCTTCCTGGAAAAGATTCCTCGACGACTTTAACGAGTACTTCATCCCCAATAAACAACGTCAACGGCGGCATGGCGGCTACGATAGTGCCCAGCAATTGCACTGGCTATACCGGAATCTACGGCCCGCCTATCGACAACGCATACGCCGACAAGACGTGTCCTCGGTTCCCGAGCTGCTGCGAGAGATACGGGAGTATGAAGAACTCCAACGAGAATTAGCGGCGGAAACCCCAAGAAGTGCCTTTACGCCCACTAGGCCGGCAGTACACGCGACGACCACGGTTGACCGCGAAACGACCAAGCGGGTATGCTGGAGATGTGGCGAGGCTGGCCACTACCGGCGGGACTGCCGGAAGCCGGCCAAACTATTTTGCTCCCGATGTGGGAAGACCGGCATCTTAACCCGGGACTGTTGCCTTCAGAAGACGGGAAACGAGAGAGGGGCTACCCAGTAAGGTGGCAGAGGCAGCTCCCCAAATCTCAGAACCCATTCCTGTCCGCCTTGGGACAGGCCCGGGACGACCGAATCCACCTACCACTGCAGTTCGCCGGCATCGAAATATCCGCCCTCATCGACACCGGTTCAACCCTGTCCTATATGAACCAGGAGATAGCAACCTTATGTCGACAAACCGGCCATCCATGGTGGCGCTCGACGATCCAAACGGCCCAGATGGCGAACGGCGCCGGAGTCGAGATTTCCGCCGGATATCGAGTGCGCTGCCAGCTGAATGGCAAGACCAGGACGATTCAGCTGCTGTGTATCCCAACACTAGCCGTGCCAGTCATCCTGGGCATCGACGCCATCCGAGTGTTTGGGCTCTCCATCACGTTAGGGCCCTCCACCACCGAGTGCCAGGTAACGCATACCCGCACTCCTACCGTCGCCGCCACCGAAGCCACCGGGGATCCCCTCCAGAAATTCCTGGCGGAAGAATTACCAAAATTCGAGCGACTACAGGGGACTACCCCGTTAATTACACACAGGATCCGACTGACGGACCCTACCCCTCTGAAACAGCGTTATCGACCGAGAAATCCAAAAATGCAGGCCATTATCGATGAGGAAGTCGATAAGATGTTGGCAGAAGGGGTGATCGAGCGCTCCCAAAGCGCCTGGAGCTCTCCGGCGGTCATCGTGAGGAAAAAGGACGGAAAACCGCGGTTCTGTATCGACTTTCGCCGCCTTAACGAGGTCAGCGAGAAAGACGCATACCCACTACCGCACATCCAACACATCCTCAGCAAACTCCAGAAAGCGTCGATCTTCAGCACCTTGGACCTAAAACAGGGGTACTGGCAGATACCGCTTGAACCGGAAAGTCGCCCTCTCACGGCTTTCACCGTACCAGGCCGAGGGCTGTTCCAGTTCACCGTCATGCCATTCGGGCTACATGCGGCACCCGCTACTTTCCAACGACTCCTGGACCAAGTTATCGGCCCAGATCTCGACCCGGTGGCCATCCCATACTTGGACGATATCATCGTCGCGAGCCGTAGCCCCGAAGAGCACGTCAAACACCTGCGTGAAGTATGCAAACGACTTCGAGCGGCAAACTTGCGAATCAATCCAGAGAAGTGCGAGTTTGGGAAGACTTCACTCCGATACCTGGGGCATGTGGTCAGCGGGGCCGGCATACAGACTGATCCTGAGAAGGTGGAGGCCATTAAAGCCATCCCACCACCCACTACCGTCAAACAACTGCGGCGATTCCTAGGAGCCGCCGCTTGGTACCGCCGGTTCGTACCTGACTATGCCAGGATAGCTCAACCGCTTTACCACCTGTTAAAGAAGCAAGTGCGATGGAATTGGGGTCAGGACCAGAACGAAGCCTTTCTACGGCTACGAGAGGCACTCACCACGGCACCCATTCTCACGTGTCCTGACTTTAACAAGCGGTTCTTCCTCCAAACCGATGCCTCGGACGCCGGATTGGGAGCGGCACTCGTCCAATTTACCGAGAAAGGGGAACAAGTCATCGCGTACGCTAGTCGGGCCCTGCATGGACCCGAAACACGATACAGCACCACGGAGAAAGAATGCCTGGCGATAGTGTGGGCGGTGCAGAAAATGCGCGACTACCTGGAGGGGTACAGTTTTACCGACCACCAGGCCCTTCGATGGCTGAGTTCGCTAGAGAATCCGCCGGGCCGACTAGCGCGCTGGATCATGTTTTTGCAACAGTTTGACTTCAAAATCCAGTACCGAAAAGGAAGCCTCAACCGAGTCGCTGACACGCTGTCGCGACAGCCCTTAGAAACATCAGACCAACTGGAAGCTGAACTGTTCGCAACCACCGCCGAATGCACCTGGTACCAGCGGAAAATGCAGGAGGTTACCAACCGGCCCCTCGAATGGCCCGACTACGCCGTGCGAGACGGCAGGCTATTCCGCAAAATCACTGCCACTGCCGACGCCGATGCGGAAGACGACTGGAAGCTGTGCGTGCCTCGGCATGAGAGGACGCGAGTCCTACAAGAGAATCACGACCACCCAGCAGCCGGACACAACGGCACCGCCAAGACCGCCGTACGAATCGCCCAACGGTACTACTGGCCGGGGATGTTCCGGGACGTCCGCCAATACGTACGCCACTGCGATTCGTGTCTCCGCTTCAAGACCAGCCAACAAGGGCAAGCTGGACAAATGCTACCCCCGAAGACGTCTGAACCTTGGACCACGGTGGCAGCGGATATTATGGGGCCCCTGCCGACCTCCAAAAAGGGACACGCCTTCCTGTTGGTCTTTCAAGACCGAACAACCAAATGGGTAGAGTGCCGAGCCCTCCGGCGGGCAACCGCGGCGAATATTACCCGGGCGCTGGAGGAGATGATTGTCTGTCGATACGGATGTCCCAAGAACGTGATCACCGACAACGGGACAGAGTTCGATAATCGGCAAGTCCGGCAAACACTAGATGCACTGCAGATCCGGCATATGCAGACGCCTCCATACACTCCGCAGGCCAACCCCGTCGAACGTGTCAACCGAGGGCTCAAAACTATGATCGCCCAGTATTGTCAGACAAACCACCGTGAATGGGACACTCACCTACCCGAACTGACAATGGCCATCAATACCAGTCGGCACGACTCGACCGGGTATTCACCCGCCTGGCTGAACTATGGCCGCGAGCCCATCATGCCGGGCCTATACCAAGAAGTGGGCCGAGGGGAAACAGAACCAGCGACAGACAACCAAATACCGGCCGAGCTCGAGAAGCGGCTGGCGAAATTGCGGGAGCTCCGGCAGTTGGCCAACATTAAACTTACCACGGCGTCTCAGAACCAATGTCGACGGTACAACTTGCGTCATCGTCCCTGGCAAGGCAAGGTCGGAGACCGGGTGATGCGACGCGAACACCCACTATCTGTCGCTGCAAGAGGATTTGCAGCCAAACTCGCGCCGCGGTATTCGAGCCCCTGGGTGATAATTCGGAAACGATCCCCCAACGTATACGACCTGCGGGACGGTCAAGGACGGAATCTCCCCCGAATTCACGTTAAAGACTTAAAACCATGTAATGACCCGCAGGGAAATGTCGAGTAGCCAGGACGCACCGTGGATCCGGCACCGTACCCGACCCGCCCGGGTGGGTGGTAGGGCACGGGCAGGGCGAGAGAGTGGTCTCTCGCCCAGGGTACGGTCGCCGAATCGAACTGTTCCCGCGGCACGCAAGATCAGGCAGAAGATCCGCCCAGCCCTCGTGCCGCTGTTCCGGCCACCATCATGGGCCGCCAGGCCCCCTGCGAGGGCCAAGAAGACCCCGACCCCCTGGACACCCGGCCAGGGAGACGACGTTCTGCGGCAGGCCCTCGTCGACCGCTTCGGGCCGTACCCGGACGGAGACGTCATCGATTTGACGGCGTCTCCATTGACGTCCGAAGACGAGGACCTGCCAGGGCCTGCGAGAAACCCCGGTGAAAGAGGAGGCGACCTGTTAGAGGCGCGGGCGGAGCTGGAGCAACTGCTGGCCAGCCTATCCCCGGACTCCTCGGGTGAGTCACCCACCGTTACCGAGGCTGCAGCAATTGTCCGTCCCGCCTCACCAGTACCCTGTTCGACCGCCACCCGGCCCGCCATCCAGGTCCTGCAGGACGTCGTTGTCCGTCCCGCCACTGGGTCCCTGCTTCCCGGCAACCCCTCCGAGGCACAGCGCGTGAGACGCGCGCTGCTCCGTGACGCCGTGGCGCTGAGCAACGCGGGAGAAGTGGCCACCCGAGGGAGCCGCCTCTGGGGGATACTCCAGCTGCTGCGACCCAGGACAGCCCCGAGGACGCGACGGTGTCGTATCCGTGGACCCAACGGCAGCTGGATCACCATCCCGGCGGACCAGTGAGCGGCCCCTTCCGCTACGACACTCCCCGTTGCGGAGAAGCAGCCTTCCCCGTCCCGTTCCTGAGTACCGGCCAACCCCCCCCCCTTGCCAGTGCGCGTGGACAAAAACTTTTTTTTCGTACATAAGTTAGTTAAGATTAGTTAAGGAGTAGCTAAGTCATAGTTAAGTTTTAGTTAAGGAATAGTTAAGGCCTAGTTAAGTTTAATTAAGTTGTAGGTAAGTTAGTTAAGTTTTAGTTCTGTAGATAGCTTTTCAAATTTTTGTTCAAATTTTGGTAGTTAGTTAGATATCTCTAGTCAATTCAACTAACGAAAAATGAGTTCAGGAACTCATTTTTGAGTAGGTAAGGGGGAGATGTGACGAAGCTTCTCTTCGTCACGATTTTTGTAACACCCAGTATAGTATTTTTTTAACATCACCGAGATCTGACTGTAATTTAAACTGTGATAATTCTTTCTACCTCCTGTAAGATACTTGAAACCTGAAAACATGTTTTGTACACTGACTGATCTAGATAATAATTTTTGCTCTAATTTCAATTGTTTCGTCTAAATAACTTCGCTACCGGTTATCCGATCGACGTAAATTTATATTTGCCGTGATCCGCTTTTCGAGGGCTCGCGAATGAAATTAGTGTCGGCCGCGTTAATACATTCGCAACCCCTTTTCCATTTTAAACCACCACTGCCCATTTAAAATACACAGTAGCGACCGCGAAGATCAAGTTTTATTCCGAAAAATTAGTAAAAAGAGTATATAAACCGAGGTAAAATCACAATTCAGACACTTGATTTCGATCATCAGCCCTAGGCAATTGACTCGTTTTCAAGATTTGCTCTGAGCATCCGCTCCGATACCGTTTCAGCCGTTCTTTTGATACTGTGGTGAGTTTCCGTTTTATTTTCCTGTTTACCGTCTTGCAAAATAGCGCGACTCGTTGAGCTGGCTTTCTAGCATCCTCGGCGAGTAAACCTAGTTTGTGAGAGACCGTCACCGTCCGTTCCGTCCGTTTCCTCTCTTGCAAGGTAGTGCGACTCGTTGAGCTGGCTTTTAGCATCCTCGGCGAGTAAACCTAACTTGCGAGGAATCATCACCGTCCGTTTCCATCAGTGTTTCCGCCTTGTAAGGTAGTGTGACTCGTGGAGTTGGCTTTTAGCACCCTCGGCGAGTAAACCTAACTTGCAAGTTACCGTTACCGTCCGTCACCAGCCTTCCCCGTCCATTAAAGCCCTTCCGGCTACCGTTCCGACTTGCAAGGTAGCGCGACTCGTGGAGTTGGCTTTTAGCACCCTCGGCGAGTAAACCTATTTTGCAAGACACCGTTACCGTCCGTCACCGTCCGTCCCCGCTCGTTACAGCCCTTCAGGCTACCGTTTTCACCGCGTCACCTTGTGCAGTAGCGCGACCTGCTGAGTTGGCTTTCTAGCATCCTCAAAGGGTACACCTAGTGCACAAGCGTGCGTTTCAAGTCGTACCGTGACGTCATCCGGCGTGACGTCATCTCCGCGTTTAGCCGCGTTACGCCTTACCAACGCATCCTCCGTGAGTACGGCTTTCGCGAGCACCGTCAGGGTGGTCCCCCGCGTCATATACTCCAACCCCACCGCCGCGACGCCGGGCGTCGAAGTTGAGTTAGCCCCGGGGGTCGATACGGACGACTGTCAGGAGTCACCGACGACGATCGCCGTCGCGACGCCGAGCGTCGTTTTCGAGTTAACGGACGCTTTAAATTTCACTACTCGGGAATCGACTCTGACGGCCATTACCGGGTGTTTACACCGACTGACGTCGCGACGCCACGCGTCCTTCTGGTCGAAGACGACTTTTCACCGCAAAAACACCAGGGACGTTTCGGGGACCTCCTATAACGTCTCCGGACCACCGACGACCGATTTCCGACAAACCGACGCCAGGCGTCGTTTTTCTAAAAACGCCTGTTCCGACGTTAGGGAGGCTGGGGAAGTCGTCCCCAACCATTGACCCATATCTCCTACCGCCACCAACCGTAAATCTAGACACCGTGACTGTAACTGTACCAGAATTTTGCTTTAACTACAATTGTAGGGACGTTAGGGACTTGTTACACATCTGTAGACGACAAAATACGCATAAATAAATTACAACACCACACGTCAACACAATTCTTGTCATTTGTACCCTGGACTATCCCGATCCTGCTATCCGGACCGTTTGGCGCCCGAGCAACCTACGCCAAACACCTTGCGACATACGAAAGTACGTCACAGTTTTTGCAAGTTTAAAACAGCAATTTTATCGTTATTTCTCATAAATCGCCGTTTCGCACAGAAGAAACATGAATTTGTCAGTTTTAATAGTTGAAAATAGCGTTTTTCTATGTTTTTGCAAGTTTAAAACAGCAATTTTATCGTGATTTCACAAAAATCCACCGTTTCGAACGTAAGAAACATGAATTTATCAGTTTGAATAGTTGAAAACAGCGTTTTTCTATATTTTTGCAAGTTTAAAACAGCAATTTTATCGTCATTTCCTATAAATCGCCGTTTCGCACGAAAGAAACATGAATTTGTCAGTTTGAATAGTTCAAAACAGCGTTTTTCTATGTTTTTGCAAGTTTAAAACAGCAATTTTACCGTCATTTCTCATAAATCGCCGTTTCGCACGAAAGAAACCTGAATTTATCAGTTTGAATAGTTAAAAACAGCGTTTTTTCTATGTTTTTGCAAGTTTAAAACAGCAATTTTATCGACATTTCTCATAAATCGCCGTTTCGCACGAAAGAAACTTTAATTTGTCAGTTTGAATAGTTCAAAACAGCGTTTTTCTATGTTTTTGCAAGTTTAAAACAGCAATTTTATCGTCATATCTCATAAATCGCCGTTTCGCACGAAAGAAACATGAATTTGTCAGTTTGAATAGTTCAAAACAGCGTTTTTCTATGTTTTTGCAAGTTTAAAACAGCAATTTTATCGTAATTTCTCATAAATCGCCGTTTCGCACGAAAGAAACATGAATTTGTCAGTTTTAATAGTTCAAAACCGCGTTTTTCTATGTTTTTGCAAGTTTAAAACAGCAATTTTATCGTGATTTCACAAAAATCTACCGTTTCGAACGAAAGAAACCAGAATTTATCAGTTTTAATAGTTGAAAACAGCGTTTTTCTATGTTTTTGCAAGTTTTAAACAGCAATTTTATCGTGATTTCACAAAAATCCACCGTTTCGAACGTAAGAAACATGAATTTATCAGTTTGAATAGTTGAAAACAGCGTTTTTCTATGTTTTTTCAAGTTTAAAACAGCAATTTTTTTCGTCATTTCTCATAATTCGCCGTTTCGCACGAAGGAAACATGAATTTGTCAGTTGAATAGTTCAAAACAGCGTTTTTCTATGTTTTTGCAAGTTTAAAACAGCAATTTTATCGTCATTTCTCATAAATCGCCGTTTCGCACGAAAGAAAAATGAATTTGTCAGTTTGAATAGTTCAAAACAGCGTTTTTCTATGTTTTTGCGATATTAAAACAGCAGTTTTATCGTGATTTCACAAAAATCCACCGTTTCGAACGAAAGAAACCTGAATTTATCAGTTTGAATTGTTGAAAACAGCGTTTTTCTATGTTTTTGCAAGTTGAAAACAGCAATTTTATCGTCATTTCTCATAAATCGCCGTTTCACACGAAAGAAACATGAATTTGTCAGTTTGAATAGTTCAAAACTGCGTTTTTCTATGTTTTTGCAAGTTTAAAACAGCAATTTTATCGTCATTTCTCATAAATCGCCGTTTCGCACGAAAGAAACATGAATTTATCAGTTTGAATAGTTGAAAACAGCGTTTTTCTATGTTTTTGCAAGTTTAAAACAGCAATTTTATCGACATTTCTCATAAATCGCCGTTTCGCACGAAAGAAACATAAATTTATCAGTCTGAATAGTTGAAAACAGCGTTTTTCTATGTTTTTGCAAGTTTAAAACAGCAATTTTATCGTCATTTCTTATAAATCGCCGTTTCACACGGAAGAAACATGATTTTGTCAGTTTGACTAGTTCAAAACTGCGTTTTTCTATGTTTTTGCAAGTTTAAAACAGCAATTTTATCGTCATTTCTCATAAATCGCCGTTTCACACGAAAGAAACATGAATTTGTCAGTTTGAATAGTTCAAAACAGCGTTTTTCTATGTTTTTGCAAGTTTAAAACAGCAATTTTATCGTCATTTCTCATAAATCGCCGTTTCGCACGAAAGAAACATGAATTTATCAGTTTGAACAGTTGAAAACAGCGTTTTTCTATGTTTTTGCAAGTTTAAAACAGCAATTTTATCGTTATTTTTCATAAATCGCCGTTACGCACGAAAGAAACATGAATTTATCAGTTTGAGTAGTTGAAAATAGCGTTTTTCTATGTTTTTGCAAGTTTAAAACAGCAATTTTATCGTCATTTCTCAATCGCCGTTTCGCACGGAAGAAACATGAATTTGTCAGTTTGAATAGTTGAAAACAGCGTTTTTCTATGTTTTTGCAAGTTTAAAACAGCAATTTTATCGTGATTTCACAAAAATCTACCGTTTCGAATGTAAGAAACATGAATTTATCAGTTTGAATAGTTGAAAACAGCGTTTTTCTATGTTTTTGCAAGTTTAAAACAGCAATTTTTTTGTCATTTCTCATTAAACGCCGTTTCGCACGAAAGAAATATGAATTTGTTAGTTTGATTAGTTCAAAACAGCGTTTTTCTATGTTTTTGCAAGTTTAAAACAGCAATTTTATCGTGATTTCACAAAAATCCACCGTTTCGAACGTAAGAAACATGAATTTATCAGTTTGAATAGTTGAAAACAGCGTTTTTTTATGTTTTTGCAAGTTTAAAACAGCAATTTTATCGTCATTTCCCATAAATCGCCGTTTCACACGAAAGAAACATGAATTTGTCAGTTTGAATAGTTCAAAACAGCGTTTTTCTATGTTTTTGCAAGTTTAAAACAGCAATTTTATCGTCATTTCTCATAAATCGCCGTTTTGCACAAAAGAAACATGAATTTATCAGTTTGAATAGTTGAAAACAGCGTTTTTCTATGTTTTTGCACAGCAATTTTATCGTCATTTCTCATAAATCGCCGTTTCGCACGAAAGAAACATAAATTTGTCAGTTTGAATAGTTCAAAACAGCGTTTTTCTATGTTTTTGCAAGTTTAGAACAGCAATTTTATCGTCATTTCTCATAAATCGCCGTTTCGCACGGAAGAAACCTGAATTTGTCAGTTTGAATAGTTCAAAACAGCGTTTTTCTATTTTTTTGCAAGTTTAAAACAGCAATTTTATCGACATTTCTCATAAATCGCCGTTTCGCACGAAAGAAACATAAATTTATCAGTCTGAATAGTTGAAAACAGCGTTTTTCTATGTTTTTGCAAGTTTAAAACAGCAATTTTATCGTCATTTCTTATAAATCGCCGTTTCACACGGAAGAAACATGAATTTGTCAGTTTGAATAGTTCAAAACTGCGTTTTTCTATGTTTTTGCAAGTTTAAAACAGCAATTTTATCGTCATTTCTCATAAATCGCCGTTTCACACGAAAGAAACATGAATTTGTCAGTTTAAATAGTTCAAAACAGCGTTTTTCTATGTTTTTGCAAGTTTAAAACAGCAATTTTATCGTCATTTCTCATAAATCGCCGTTTCGCACGAAAGAAACATGAATTTATCAGTTTGAACAGTTGAAAACAGCGTTTTTCTATGTTTTTGCAAGTTTAAAACAGCAATTTTATCGTTATTTTTCATAAATCGCCGTTACGCACGAAAGAAACATGAATTTATCAGTTTGAGTAGTTGAAAATAGCGTTTTTCTATGTTTTTGCAAGTTTAAAACAGCAATTTTATCGTCATTTCTCAATCGCCGTTTCGCACGGAAGAAACATGAATTTGTCAGTTTGAATAGTTGAAAACAGCGTTTTTCTATGTTTTTGCAAGTTTAAAACAGCAATTTTATCGTGATTTCACAAAAATCTACCGTTTCGAATGTAAGAAACATGAATTTATCAGTTTGAATAGTTGAAAACAGCGTTTTTCTATGTTTTTGCAAGTTTAAAACAGCAATTTTTTCGTCATTTCTCATTAAACGCCGTTTCGCACGAAAGAAATATGAATTTGTGGGTTTGATTAGTTCAAAACAGCGTTTTTCTATGTTTTTGCAAGTTTAAAACAGCAATTTTATCGTGATTTCACAAAAATCCACCGTTTCGAACGTAAGAAACATGAATTTATCAGTTTGAATAGTTGAAAACAGCGTTTTTCTATGTTTTTGCAAGTTTAAAACAGCAATTTTATCGTCATTTCTAATAAATCGCCGTTTCGCACGAAAGAAACATGAATTTGTCAGTTTGAATAGTTCAAAACAGCGTTTTTCTATGTTTTTGCAAGTTTAAAACAGCAATTTTATCGTCATTTCTCATAAATCGCCGTTTCGCACAAAAGAAACATGAATTTATCAGTTTGAACAGTTGAAAACAGCGTTTTTCTATGTTTTTGCAAGTTTAAAACAGCAATTTTATCGTTATTTTTCATAAATCGCCGTTACGCACAAAAGAAACATGAATTTATCAGTTTGAGTAGTTGAAAATAGCGTTTTTCTATGTTTTTGCAAGTTTAAAACAGCAATTTTATCGTCATTTCTCAATCGCCGTTTCGCACGGAAGAAACATAAATTTGTCAGTTTGAATAGTTCAAAACAGCATTTTTCTATGTTTTTGCAAGTTTAGAACAGCAATTTTATCGTCATTTCTCATAAATCGCCGTTTCGCACTAAAGAAACCTGAATTTATCAGTTTGATTAGTTAAAAACAGCGTTTTTCTATGTTTTTGCAAGTTTAAAACAGCAATTTTATTGTCATTTCTCATAAATCGCCGTTTCGCACGAAAGAAACATGAATTTGTCAGTTTGAACAGTTGAAAACAGCGTTTTTCTATGTTTTTGCAAGTTTAAAACAGCAATTTTATCGTTATTTTTCATAAATCGCCGTTACGCACGAAAGAAACATGAATTTATCAGTTTGAGTAGTTGAAAATAGCGTTTTTCTATGTTTTTGCAAGTTTAAAACAGCAATTTTATCGTCATTTCTCAATCGCCGTTTCGCACGGAAGAAACATGAATTTGTCAGTTTGAATAGTTGAAAACAGCGTTTTTCTATGTTTTTGCAAGTTTAAAACAGCAATTTTATCGTGATTTCACAAAAATCTACCGTTTCGAATGTAAGAAACATGAATTTATCAGTTTGAATAGTTGAAAACAGCGTTTTTCTATGTTTTTGCAAGTTTAAAACAGCAATTTTTTCGTCATTTCTCATTAAACGCCGTTTCGCACGAAAGAAATATGAATTTGTGGGTTTGATTAGTTCAAAACAGCGTTTTTCTATGTTTTTGCAAGTTTAAAACAGCAATTTTATCGTGATTTCACAAAAATCCACCGTTTCGAACGTAAGAAACATGAATTTATCAGTTTGAATAGTTGAAAACAGCGTTTTTCTATGTTTTTGCAAGTTTAAAACAGCAATTTTATCGTCATTTCCCATAAATCGCCGTTTCGCACGAAAGAAACATGAATTTGTCAGTTTGAATAGTTCAAAACAGCGTTTTTCTATGTTTTTGCAAGTTTAAAACAGCAATTTTATCGTCATTTCTCATAAATCGCCGTTTTGCACAAAAGAAACATGAATTTATCAGTTTGAATAGTTGAAAACAGCGTTTTTATATGTTTTTGCACAGCAATTTTATCGTCATTTCTCATAAATCGCCGTTTCGCACGAAAGAAACATAAATTTGTCAGTTTGAATAGTTCAAAACAGCGTTTTTCTATGTTTTTGCAAGTTTAGAACAGCAATTTTATCGTCATTTCTCATAAATCGCCGTTTCGCACGGAAGAAACCTGAATTTGTCAGTTTGAATAGTTCAAAACAGCGTTTTTCTATTTTTTTGCAAGTTTAAAACAGCAATTTTATCGTCATTTCTCATAAATCGCCGTTTCGCACAAAAGAAACATGAATTTATCAGTTTGAACAGTTGAAAACAGCGTTTTTCTATGTTTTTGCAAGTTTAAAACAGCAATTTTATCGTTATTTTTCATAAATCGCCGTTACGCACAAAAGAAACATGAATTTATCAGTTTGAGTAGTTGAAAATAGCGTTTTTCTATGTTTTTGCAAGTTTAAAACAGCAATTTTATCGTCATTTCTCAATCGCCGTTTCGCACGGAAGAAACATAAATTTGTCAGTTTGAATAGTTCAAAACAGCATTTTTCTATGTTTTTGCAAGTTTAGAATAGCAATTTTATCGTCATTTCTCATAAATCGCCGTTTCGCACTAAAGAAACCTGAATTTATCAGTTTGATTAGTTAAAAACAGCGTTTTTCTATGTTTTTGCAAGTTTAAAACAGCAATTGTATTGTCATTTCTCATAAATCGCCGTTTCGCACGAAAGAAACATGAATTTGTCAGTTTGAACAGTTGAAAACAGCGTTTTTCTATGTTTTTGCAAGTTTAAAACAGCAATTTTATCGTTATTTTTCATAAATCGCCGTTACGCACGAAAGAATCATGAATTTATCAGTTTGAGTAGTTGAAAATAGCGTTTTTCTATGTTTTTGCAAGTTTAAAACAGCAATTTTATCGTCATTTCTCAATCGCCGTTTCGCACGGAAGAAACATGAATTTGTCAGTGTGAATAGTTGAAAACAGCGTTTTTCTATGTTTTTGCAAGTTTAAAACAGCAATTTTATCGTGATTTCACAAAAATCCACCGTTTCGAACGTAAGAAACATGAATTTATCAGTTTGAATAGTTGAAAACAGCGTTTTTCTATGTTTTTGCAAGTTTAAAACAGCAATTTTGTCGTCATTTCTCATAAATCGCCGTTTCGCACGAAAGAAACATGAATTTGTTAGTTTGATTAGTTCAAAACAGCGTTTTTCTATGTTTTTGCAAGTTTAAAACAGCAATTTTATCGTGATTTCACAAAAATCCACCGTTTCGAACGTAAGAAACATGAATTTATCAGTTTGAATAGTTGAAAACAGCGTTTTTCTATGTTTTTGCAAGTTTAAAACAGCAATTTTATCGTGATTTCACAAAAATCCACCGTTTCGAACGTAAGAAACATGAATTTATCAGTTTGAATAGTTGAAAACAGCGTTTTTCTATGTTTTTGCAAGTTTAAAACAGCAATTTTATCGTCATTTCCCATAAATCGCCGTTTCGCACGAAAGAAACATGAATTTGTCAGTTTGAATAGTTCAAAACAGCGTTTTTCTATGTTTTTGCAAGTTTAAAACAGCAATTTTATCGTCATTTCTCATAAATCGCCGTTTTGCACAAAAGAAACATGAATTTATCAGTTTGAATAGTTGAAAACAGCGTTTTTCTATGTTTTTGCACAGCAATTTTATCGTCATTTCTCATAAATCGCCGTTTCGCACGAAAGAAACATAAATTTGTCAGTTTGAATAGTTCAAAACAGCGTTTTTCTATGTTTTTGCAAGTTTAGAACAGCAATTTTATCGTCATTTCTCATAAATCGCCGTTTCGCACGGAAGAAACCTGAATTTGTCAGTTTGAATAGTTCAAAACAGCGTTTTTCTATTTTTTTGCAAGTTTAAAACAGCAATTTTATCGTCATTTCTCATAAATCGCCGTTTCGCACAAAAGAAACATGAATTTATAAGTTTGAACAGTTGAAAACAGCGTTTTTCTATGTTTTTGCAAGTTTAAAACAGCAATTTTATCGTTATTTTTCATAAATCGCCGTTACGCACAAAAGAAACATGAATTTATCAGTTTGAGTAGTTGAAAATAGCGTTTTTCTATGTTTTTGCAAGTTTAAAACAGCAATTTTATCGTCATTTCTCAATCGCCGTTTCGCACGGAAGAAACATAAATTTGTCAGTTTGAATAGTTCAAAACAGCATTTTTCTATGTTTTTGCAAGTTTAGAACAGCAATTTTATCGTCATTTCTCATAAATCGCCGTTTCGCACTAAAGAAACCTGAATTTATCAGTTTGATTAGTTAAAAACAGCGTTTTTCTATGTTTTTGCAAGTTTAAAACAGCAATTTTATTGTCATTTCTCATAAATCGCCGTTTCGCACGAAAGAAACATGAATTTGTCAGTTTGAACAGTTGAAAACAGCGTTTTTCTATGTTTTTGCAAGTTTAAAACAGCAATTTTATCGTTATTTTTCATAAATCGCCGTTACGCACGAAAGAATCATGAATTTATCAGTTTGAGTAGTTGAAAATAGCGTTTTTCTATGTTTTTGCAAGTTTAAAACAGCAATTTTATCGTCATTTCTCAATCGCCGTTTCGCACGGAAGAAACATGAATTTGTCAGTGTGAATAGTTGAAAACAGCGTTTTTCTATGTTTTTGCAAGTTTAAAACAGCAATTTTATCGTGATTTCACAAAAATCCACCGTTTCGAACGTAATAAACATGAATTTATCAGTTTGAATAGTTGAAAACAGCGTTTTTCTATGTTTTTGCAAGTTTAAAACAGCAATTTTGTCGTCATTTCTCATAAATCGCCGTTTCGCACGAGAGAAACATGAATTTGTTAGTTTGATTAGTTCAAAACAGCGTTTTTCTATGTTTTTGCAAGTTTAAAACAGCAATTTTATCGTGATTTCACAAAAATCCACCGTTTCGAACGTAAGAAACATGAAATTATCAGTTTGAATAGTTGAAAACAGCGTTTTTCTATGTTTTTGCAAGTTTAAAACAGCAATTTTATCGTCATTTTCCATAAATCGCCGTTTCGCACGAAAAAAACATGAATTTGTCAGTTTGAATAGTTGAAAACAGCGTTTTTCTATGTTTTTGCAAGTTTAAAACAGCAATTTTACCGTCATTTCTCATAAATCGCCGTTTCGCACGAAAGAAACCTGAATTTATCAGTTTGAATAGTTAAAAACAGCGTTTTTCTATGTTTTTGCAAGTTTAAAACAGCAATTTTATCGTCATTTCTCATAAATCGCCGTTTCGCACGAAAGAAACTTTAATTTGTCAGTTTGAATAGTTCAAAACAGCGTTTTTCTATGTTTTTGCAAGTTTAAAACAGCAATTTTATCGTCATTTCTCATAAATCGCCGTTTTGCACAAAAGAAACATGAATTTATCAGTTTGAATAGTTGAAAACAGCGTTTTTCTATGTTTTTGCAAGTTTAAAACAGCAATTTTATCGTCATTTCTCATAAATCGCCGTTTCGCACGAAAGAAACATAAATTTGTCAGTTTGAATAGTTCAAAACAGCGTTTTTCTATGTTTTTGCAAGTTTAGAACATCAATTTTATCGTCATTTCTCATAAATCGCCGTTTCGCACTAAAGAAACCTGAATTTATCAGTTTGATTAGTTAAAAACAGCGTTTTTCTATGTTTTTGCAAGTTTAAAACAGCAATTTTATTGTCATTTCTCATAAATCGCCGTTTCGCACGGAAGAAACATGAATTTATCAGTTTGAACAGTTGAAAACAGCGTTTTTCTATGTTTTTGCAAGTTTAAACAGCAATTTTATCGTTATTTTTCATAAATCGCCGTTTCGCAAGAAAGAAACATGAATTTGTCAGTTTGAATTGTTGAAAACAGCGTTTTTCTATGTTTTTGCAAGTTTAAAACAGCAATTTTATCGTGATTTCACAAAAATCCACCGTTTCGAACGTAAGAAACATGAATTTATCAGTTTGAATAGTTGAAAACAGCGTTTTTCTATGTTTTTGCAAGTTTAAAACAGCAATTTTATCGTCATTTCTCATAAATCGCCGTTTCGCACGAAAGAAACATGAATTTGTTAGTTTGATTAGTTCAAAACAGCGTTTTTTCTATGTTTTTGCAAGTTTAAAACAGCAATTTTATCGTGATTTCACAAAAATCCACCGTTTCGAATGTAAGAAACATGAATTTATCAGTTTGAATAGTTGAAAACAGCGTTTTTTCTATGTTTTTGCAAGTTTAAAACAGCAATTTTATCGTCATTTTCCATAAATCGCCTTTTCGCACGAAAGAAACATGAATTTGTCAGTTTGAATAGTTCAAAACAGCGTTTTTCTATGTTTTTGCAAGTTTAAAACAGCAATTTTACCGTCATTTCTCATAAATCGCCGTTTCGCACGAAAGAAACCTGAATTTATCAGTTTGAATAGTTAAAAACAGCGTTTTTTCTATGTTTTTTGCAAGTTTTAAAACAGCAATTTTATCGTCATTTCTCATAAATCGCCGTTTCGTACGAAAGAAACTTGAATTTGTCAGTTTGAATAGTTCAAAACAGCGTTTTTCTATGTTTTTTCAAGTTTAAAAACAGCAATTTTATCGTCATTTCTCATAAATCGCCGTTTCGCATAAAAGAAACATGAATTTATCAGTTTGAATAGTTGAAAACAGCGTTTTTCTATGTTTTTGCAAGTTTAAAATAGCAATTTTATCGTCATTTCTCATAAATCGCCGTTTCGCACGAAAGAAACATGAATTTGTCAGTTTGAATAGTTCAAAACAGCGTTTTTGTATGTTTTTGCAAGTTTAGAACAGCAATTTTATCGTCATTTCTCATAAATCGCCGTTTCGCACGAAAGAAACCTGAATTTATTAGTTTCATTAGTTAAAAACAGCGTTTTTCTATGTTTTTGCAAGTTTTAAAACAGCAATTTTATCGTCATTTCTCATAAATCGCCGTTTCGCACGAAAAAAACATGAATTTGTGAGTTTGAATAGTTCAAAACAGCGTTTTTTCTATGTTTTTGCAATTTTAAAACAGCAATTTTTTCGTCATTTCTTATAATCGCCGTTTCGCACGAAAGAAACCTGAATTTATCAGTTTGAATAGTTAAAAACAGCGTTTTTCTATGTTTTTGCAAGTTTAAAACAGCAATTTTATCGTCATTTCTCATAAATCGCCGTTTCGCACGAAAAAAACATGAATTTGTCAGTTTGAATAGTTCAAAACAGCGTTTTTATATGTTTTTGCAAGTTTAAAACAGCAATTTTATCGTCATTTCTCATAAATCGCCGTTTCGCACGAAAGACACATGAATTTATCAGTTTGAATAGTTGAAAACAACGTTTTTCTATGTTTTTGCCAAGTTTAAACAGCATTTTTATCGTGATTTATCAAAAATCCACCGTTTAGAACGAAAGAAACCAGAATTTATCAGTTTGAATAGTTGAAAACAGCGTTTTTCTATGTTTTTGCAAGTTTAAAACAGCAATTTTATAGTCATTTCTCATAAATCGCCGTTTAGCAAGAAAGAAACATGATTTTGTCAGTTTGAATAGTTCAAAACAGCGTTTTTCTATGTTTTTGCAAGTTTAAAACAGCAATTTTATCGTGATTTCTCAAAAATCCACCGTTTCGAACGTAAGAAACATGAATTTATCAGTTTGAATAGTTGAAAACAGCGTTTTTCTATGTTTTTTCAAGTTTAAAACAGCAATTTTAACGTCATTTCTCATAAATCGCCGTTTCGCACGAAAGAAACATGAATTTGTCAGTTTGAATAGTTCAAAACAGCGTTTTTTCTATGTTTTTGCAAGTTTAAAACAGCAATTTTATCGTCATTTCTCATAAATCGCCGTTTCGCACGAAAGAAACATGAATTTGTCAGTTTGAATAGTTCAAAACAGCGTTTTTCTATGTTTTTGCAAGTTTAAAACAGCAATTTTATCATGATTTCACAAAAATCAACCGTTTCGAACGAAAGAAACCAAAATTTATCAGTTTGAATAGTTGAAAACAGCGTTTTTCTATGTTTTTGCAAGTATAAAACAGCAATTTTATCGTCATTTCTCATAAATCGCCATTTCACACGAAAGAAACATGAATTTGTCAGTTTAAATAGTTCAAAACAGCGTTTTTCTATGTTTTAGCAAGTTTAAAACAGCAATTTTATCGTCATTTCTCATAAATCGCCGTTTCGCACGAAAGAAACATGAATTTATCAGTTTGAATAGTTGAAAACAGTGTTTTTCTATGTTTTTGCAAGTTTAAAACAGCAGTTTTATCGTCATTTCTCATAAATCGCCGTTTCGCACGAAAGAAACATGAATTTGTCAGTTTGTATAGTTCAAAACAGCGTTTTTCTATGTTTTTGCAAGTTTAAAACTGCAATTTTATAGTGATTTCACAAAAATCCACCGTTTCGCTTAAAAGAAACATGAATTTGTCAGTTAGAATTGTTTAAAACAGCGTTTTTCTATGTTTTTGCAAGTTTAAAACTGCAGTTTTATCGTGATTTCACAAAAATCCACCGTTTCGAATGAAAGAAACCAGAATTTATCAGTTTGAATAGTTCAAAACAGCGTTTTCCTATGTTTTTGCAAGTTTAAAACAGCAATTTTATCGTCATTTCCCATAAATCGCCGTTTCGCACGAAAGAAACATGAATTTGTCAGTTTGAATAGTTGAAAACAGCGTTTTTCTATGATTTTGCAAGTTTAAACAGCAATTTAATCGTCATTTCTCATAAATCGCCGTTTCGCACGAAAGAAACATGAATTTGTCAGTTTGAATAGTTCAAAACAGCGTTTTTCTATGTTTTTGCAAGTTTAAAACAGCAATTTTATCGTCATTTCTCATAAATCGCCGTTTCGCACGAAAGAAACATGAATTTGTCAGTTTGAATAGTTCAAAACAGCGTTTTTCTATGTTTTTGCAAGTTAAAACAGCAATTTTATCGTCATTTCTCATAAATCGCCGTTTCGCACGAAAGAAACATGAATTTGTCAGTTTGAATAGTTCAAAACAGCGTTTTTCTATGTTTTTGCAAATTTAAAACAGCAATTTTATCATCGTTTCTCATAAATCGCCGTTTCGCACGAAAAAACATGAATTTATCAGTTTGAATAGTTGAAAACAGCGTTTTTCTATGTTTTTGCAAGTTTAAAACAGCAATTTTAATGTGATTTCATAAAAATCAACCGTTTCGAACGAAAGGAACCAGAATTTATCAGTTTGAATAGTTGAAAACAGCGTTTTTTTATGTTTTTGCAAGTTTAAAACAGCAATTTTATCGTCATTTCTCATAAATCGCCGTTTCAGACGAAAGAAACATGAATTTGTCAGTTTGAATAGTTGAAAACAGCGTTTTTCTATGTTTTTGCAAGTTTAAAATAGCAATTTTATCGTCATTTCTCATAAATCGCCGTTTCGCACGAAAGAAACATGAATTTGTCAGTTTGAATAGTTGAAAACAGCATTTTTCTATGTTTTTGCAAGTTTAAAACAGCAATTTTATCGTCATTTCTCATAAATCGCCGTTTCGCACGAAAGAAACATGAATTTATCAGTTTGAATAATTGAAAACAGCGTTTTTCTATGTTTTTGCAAGTTTAAAACAGCAATTTAATCGTCATTTTCCATAAATCGCCTTTTCGCACGAAAGAAACATGAATTTGTCAGTTTGAATAGTTCAAAACAGCGTTTTTCTATGTTTTTGCAAGTTTAAAACAGCAATTTTACCGTCATTTCTCATAAATCGCCGTTTCGCACGAAAGAAACCTGAATTTATCAGTTCGAATAGTTAAAAACAGCGTTTTTCTATGTTTTTGCAAGTTTAAAACAGCAATTTTATCGTCATTTTTCATAAATCGCCGTTTCGCACGAAAGAAACTTGAATTTGTCAGTTTGAATAGTTCAAAACAGCGTTTTTCTATGTTTTTTCAAGTTTAAAACAGCAATTTTATCGTCATTTCTTATAAATCGCCGTTTCGCATAAAAGAAACATGAATTTATCAGTTTGAATATTTGAAAACAGCGTTTTTCTATGTTTTTGCAAGTTTAAAATAGCAATTTTATCGTCATTTCTCATAAATCGCCGTTTCGCACGAAAGAAACATG
>CAWWDY010002766.1:0-20524 GCA_963942605.1 Poecilus cupreus | reverse complement strand
TTATACCCGACAGAAACATGAATATGACAGTTTAAATACTTGAAAACGGTGTTTTGTATGGCTTTTGCATGCTTAAAACAGCATTTTTATCTTGCTTTCACCAACATTAACTATTATACACGACCGAAACATGAATATGACAGTTTAAATTTTTGAAAACAGCATTTTGTATGTTTTTGCAAGCTGAAAACAGCTATTTTATCTTGATTTAGCAAACATAAGCCATTACACACGACATATACATGAATATGACAGTTTAAATACTTGAAAACGGTGTTTTGTATGCTTTTGTATGCTTAAAACAGAATTTATTTTGCTTTCACCAACATTAGCTATTATACACGACAGAAACATGAATATGACAGTTTAAATATTGAAAACAGCATTTTGTATGTTTTTGCAAGCTGAAAACAGCTATATTATCTTGATTTAGGAAACATAAGCCATTACACACGACATATACATGAATATGACAGTTTAAATACTTGAAAACGGTGTTTTGTATGCTTTTGCATGCTTAAAACAGCATTTTTATCTTGCTTTCACCAACATTAGCTATTATACACGACAGAAACATGAATATGACAATTTTAATACTTGAAAACGGTGTTTTGTATGCTTTTGCATGCTTAAAACAGCATTTTTATCTTGCTTTCAACAACATTAGCTATTAATCACGACAGAAACATGAATATGACAGTTTAAATACTTGATAACAGCATTTTGTATGTTTTTACAAGATGAGAACAGCTATTTTATCTTGATTTTGCAAACATAAGCCATTACACACGACATATAAATGAATATGAGAGTTTAAATACTTGAAAACGGTGTTTTGTTTGCATTTGCATGCTTTAAACAGCATTTTTATCTTTCTTTCACCAACGTTAGCTATTATACACGACAGAAACAAGAAAATGACAGTTTAAATTCTTGAAACAGCATTTTGTATGTTTTTGCAAGCTGAAAACAGCTATTTTATCTTGATTTTGCAAACATAAGCCATTACACACGATATATACATGAATATGACAGTTTAAATACTTGAAAACGGTGTTTTGTATGCTTTTGCATGCTTAAAACAGCATTTTTCTCTTGCTTTCACCAACATTAACTATTATACACGACCGAAACATGAATATGACAGTTTAAATATTTGAAAACAGCATTTTGTATGTTTTTGCAAGCTGAAAACAGCTATTTTATCTTGATTTAGCATACATAAGCCATTACATACGACATTTACATGAATATGACAGTTTAAATACTTGAAAACGGTGTTTTGTATGCTTTTGTATTCTTAAAACAGCATTTTTATCTTGCTTTCACCAACATTAGCTATTATACACAACAGAAACATGAATAAGACAGCTTAAATACTTGAAAACAGCATTTTGTATGTTTTTGCAAGCTGAAAACAGCTATTTTATCTTGATTTTGCAAACATAAGCCATTACACACGACATATACATGCATATGACAGTTTAAATACTTGAAAACGGTGTTTTGTATGCTTTTGCATGCTTAAAACAGCATTTTTTCTTGCTTTCACCAACATTAGCTATTATACCCGACAGAAACATGAATATGACAGTTTAAAATACTTGAAAACGGTGTTTTGTATGCTTTTGCATGCTTAAAACAGCATTTTTATCTTGCTTTCACCAACATTAACTATTATACACGGCCGAAACATGAATATGACAGTTTAAATTTTTGAAAACAGCATTTTGTATGTTTTTGCAAGCTGAAAACAGCTATTTTATCTTGATTTAGCAAACATAAGCCATTACACACGACATATACATGAATATGACAGTTTAAATACTTGAAAACGGTGTTTTGTATGCTTTTGTATGCTTAAAACAGCTTTTTTTCTTGCTTTCACCAACATTAGCTATTATACACGACAGAAACATGAATATGACAGTTTAAATACTTGAAAACAGCATTTTGTATGTTTTTGCAAGCTGAAAACAGCTATTTTATCTTGATTTTGCAAACATCAGCCATTACACACGACATATACATGAATATGACAGTTTAAATACTTGAAAACGGTGTTTTGTATGCTTTTGCATGCTTAAAACAGCATTTTTATCTTGCTTTCACCAACATGAGCTATTATACACGACAGAAACATGAATATGACAGTTTAAATACTTGAATACTTGAAAACAGCATTTTGTATGTTTTTGCAAGCTAAAAACAGTTATTTTATCTTGATTTTGCAAACATAAGCCATTACACAGGACATATACATGAATATGACAGTTTAAATTCTTGAAAACGGTGTTTTGTATGCTTTTGCATGCTTAAAACAGCATTTTTATCTTGCTTTCACCAACATTATCTATTATACACGACAGAAACATGAATATGACAGTTTAAATACTTGATAACAGCATTTTGTATGTTTTTGCAAGCTGAAAACAGCTATTTTATCTTGATTTTGCAAACATAAGCCATTACACACGACATATACATGAATATGACAGTTTAAATACTTGAAAACGGTGTTTTGTATGCTTTTGCATGTTTAAAACAGCATTTTTTCTTGCTTTAACCAACATTAGCTATTATACCCGACAGAAACATGAATATGGCAGTTTAAATACTTGAAACGGTGTTTGTATGCTTTTGCATGCTTAAAACAGCATTTTTATCTTGCTTTCACGAACATTAACTATTATACACGGCCGTAACATGAATATGACAGTTTAAAATTTTTGAAAACAGCATTTTGTATGTTTTTGCAAGCTGAAAACAGCTATTTTATCTTGATTTAGCAAACATAAGCCATTACACACGACATATACATGAATATGACAGTTTAAATACTTCAAAACGGTGTTTTGTATGCTTTTGTATGCTTAAAACAGCATTTTTTCTTGCTTTCACCAACATTAGCTATTATACACGACAGAAACATGAATATGACAGTTTAAATACTTGAAAACAGCATTTTGTATGTTTTTGCAAGCTGAAAACAGCTATTTTATCTTGATTTTGCAAACATAAGCCATTACACACGACATATACATGAATATGACAGTTTAAATACTTGAAAACGGTGT
This sequence comes from Poecilus cupreus, assembly GCA_963942605.1. Classification (NCBI taxonomy): domain Eukaryota; kingdom Metazoa; phylum Arthropoda; class Insecta; order Coleoptera; family Carabidae; genus Poecilus; species Poecilus cupreus. The sequence continues at coordinate 17,447 of CAWWDY010002766.1, read as the reverse complement.
TTTGTATGCTTTTGCATGCTTAAAACAGCATTTTTATCTTGCTTTCACCAACATGAGCTATTATACACGACAGAAACATGAATATGACAGTTTAAATTCTTGAATACTTGAAAAACAGCATTTTGTATGTTTTTGCAAGCTGAAAACAGTTATTTTATCTTGATTTTGCAAACATAAGCCATTACACAGGACATATACATGAATATGACAGTTTAAATTCTTGAAAACGGTGTTTTGTATGCTTTTGCATGCTTAAAACAGCATTTTTATCTTGCTTTCACCAACATTATCTATTATACACGACAGAAACATAAATATGACAGTTTAAATACTTTTAAAACGGTGTTTTGTATGCTTTTTGTATTCTTAAAACAGCATTTTTATCTTGCTTTCACCAACATTAGCTATTATACACAACAGAAACATGAATAAGACAGCTTAAATACTTGAAAACAGCATTTTGTATGTTTTTGCAAGCTGAAAACAGCTATTTTATCTTGATTTTGCAAACATAAGCCATTACACACGACATATACATGCATATGACAGTTTAAATACTTGAAAACGGTGTTTTGTATGCTTTTGCATGCTTAAAACAGCATTTTTTCTTGCTTTCACCAACATTAGCTATTATACCCGACAGAAACATGAATATGACAGTTTAAATACTTGAAAACGGTGTTTTGTATGCTTTTGCATGCTTAAAACAGCATTTTTATCTTGCTTTCACCAACATTAACTATTATACACGGCCGAAACATGAATATGACAGTTTAAATTTTTGAAAACAGCATTTTGTATGTTTTTGCAAGCTGAAAACAGCTATTTTATCTTGATTTAGCAAACATAAGCCATTACACACGACATATACATGAATATGACAGTTTAAATACTTGAAAACGGTGTTTTGTATGCTTTTGTATGCTTAAAACAGCTTTTTTTCTTGCTTTCACCAACATTAGCTATTATACACGACAGAAACATGAATATGACAGTTTAAATACTTGAAAACAGCATTTTGTATGTTTTTGCAAGCTGAAAACAGCTATTTTATCTTGATTTTGCAAACATCAGCCATTACACACGACATATACATGAATATGACAGTTTAAATACTTGAAAACGGTGTTTTGTATGCTTTTGCATGCTTAAAACAGCATTTTTATCTTGCTTTCACCAACATGAGCTATTATACACGACAGAAACATGAATATGACAGTTTAAATACTTGAATACTTGAAAACAGCATTTTGTATGTTTTTGCAAGCTGAAAACAGCTATTTTATCTTGATTTTGCAAACATAAGCCATTACACACGATATATACAAGAATATGACAGTTTAAATACTTGAAAACGGTGTTTTGTATGCTTTTGCATGCTTAAAACAGCATTTTTTCTTGCTTTCACCAACATTAGCTATTATACCCGACAGAAACATGAATATGACAGTTTAAATATTTGAAAACAGCATTTTGTATGTTTTTGCAAGCTGAAAACAGCTATTTTATCTTGATTTAGCATACATAAGCCATTACATACGACATTTACATGAATATGACAGTTTAAATACTTGAAAACGGTGTTTTGTATGCTTTTGTATTCTTAAAACAGCATTTTTATCTTGCTTTCACCAACATTAGCTATTATACACAACAGAAACATGAATAAGACAGCTTAAATACTTGAAAACAGCATTTTGTATGTTTTTGCAAGCTGAAAACAGCTATTTTATCTTGATTTTGCAAACATAAGCCATTACACACGACATATACATGCATATGACAGTTTAAATACTTGAAAACGGTGTTTTGTATGCTTTTGCATGCTTAAAACAGCATTTTTTCTTGCTTTCACCAACATTAGCTATTATACCCGACAGAAACATGAATATGACAGTTTAAATACTTGAAAACGGTGTTTTGTATGCTTTTGCATGCTTAAAACAGCATTTTTATCTTGCTTTCACCAACATTAACTATTATACACGGCCGAAACATGAATATGACAGTTTAAATTTTTGAAAACAGCATTTTGTATGTTTTTGCAAGCTGAAAACAGCTATTTTATCTTGATTTAGCAAACATAAGCCATTACACACGACATATACATGAATATGACAGTTTAAATACTTGAAAACGGTGTTTTGTATGCTTTTGTATGCTTAAAACAGCTTTTTTTCTTGCTTTCACCAACATTAGCTATTATACACGACAGAAACATGAATATGACAGTTTAAATACTTGAAAACAGCATTTTGTATGTTTTTGCAAGCTGAAAACAGCTATTTTATCTTGATTTTGCAAACATAAGCCATTACACACGACATATACATGAATATGACAGTTTAAATACTTGAAAACGGTGTTTTGTATGCTTTTGCATGCTTAAAACAGCATTTTTATCTTGCTTTCACCAACATGAGCTATTATACACGACAGAAACATGAATATGACAGTTTAAATACTTGAATACTTGAAAACAGCATTTTGTATGTTTTTGCAAGCTAAAAACAGTTATTTTATCTTGATTTTGCAAACATAAGCCATTACACAGGACATATACATGAATATGACAGTTTAAATTCTTGAAAACGGTGTTTTGTATGCTTTTGCATGCTTAAAACAGCATTTTTATCTTGCTTTCACCAACATTATCTATTATACACGACAGAAACATGAATATGACAGTTTAAATACTTGATAACAGCATTTTGTATGTTTTTGCAAGCTGAAAACAGCTATTTTATCTTGATTTTGCAAACATAAGCCATTACACACGACATATACATGAATATGACAGTTTAAATACTTGAAAACGGTGTTTTGTATGCTTTTGCATGTTTAAAACAGCATTTTTTCTTGCTTTAACCAACATTAGCTATTATACCCGACAGAAACATGAATATGGCAGTTTAAATACTTGAAAACGGTGTTTTGTATGCTTTTGCATGCTTAAAACAGCATTTTTATCTTGCTTTCACGAACATTAACTATTATACACGGCCGTAACATGAATATGACAGTTTAAAATTTTTGAAAACAGCATTTTGTATGTTTTTGCAAGCTGAAAACAGCTATTTTATCTTGATTTAGCAAACATAAGCCATTACACACGACATATACATGAATATGACAGTTTAAATACTTCAAAACGGTGTTTTGTATGCTTTTGTATGCTTAAAACAGCATTTTTTCTTGCTTTCACCAACATTAGCTATTATACACGACAGAAACATGAATATGACAGTTTAAATACTTGAAAACAGCATTTTGTATGTTTTTGCAAGCTGAAAACAGCTATTTTATCTTGATTTTGCAAACATAAGCCATTACACACGACATATACATGAATATGACAGTTTAAATACTTGAAAACGGTGTTTTGTATGCTTTTGCATGCTTAAAACAGCATTTTTATCTTGCTTTCACCAACATGAGCTATTATACACGACAGAAACATGAATATGACAGTTTAAATTCTTGAATACTTGAAAACAGCATTTTGTATGTTTTTGCAAGCTGAAAACAGTTATTTTATCTTGATTTTGCAAACATAAGCCATTACACAGGACATATACATGAATATGACAGTTTAAATTCTTGAAAACGGTGTTTTGTATGCTTTTGCATGCTTAAAACAGCATTTTTATCTTGCTTTCACCAACATTATCTATTATACACGACAGAAACATAAATATGACAGTTTAAATACTTTAAAACGGTGTTTTGTATGCTTTTGCATGCTTAAAACAGCATTTTTATCTTGCTTTCACCAACATTAACTATTATACACGACCGAAACATGAATATGACAGTTTAAATATTTGAAAACAGCATTTTGTATGTTTTTGCAAGCTGAAAACAGCTATTTTATCTTGATTTAGCATACATAAGCTATTACATACGACATATACATGAATATGACAGTTTAAATACTTGAAAACGGTGTTTTGTATGCTTTTGTATTCTTAAAACAGCATTTTTATCTTGCTTTCACCAACATTAGCTATTATACACAACAGAAACATGAATAAGACAGCTTAAATACTTGAAAACAGCATTTTGTATGTTTTTGCAAGCTGAAAACAGCTATTTTATCTTGATTTTGCAAACATAAGCCATTACACACGACATATACATGCATATGACAGTTTAAATACTTGAAAACGGTGTTTTGTATGCTTTTGCATGCTTAAAACAGCATTTTTTCTTGCTTTCACCAACATTAGCTATTATACCCGAAAGAAACATGAATATGACAGTTTAAATACTTGAAAACGGTGTTTTGTATGCTTTTGCATGCTTAAAACAGCATTTTTATCTTGCTTTCACCAACATTAACTATTATACACGGCCGAAACATGAATATGACAGTTTAAATTTTTGAAAACAGCATTTTGTATGTTTTTGCAAGCTGAAAACAGCTATTTTATCTTGATTTAGCAAACATAAGCCATTACACACGACATATACATGAATATGACAGTTTAAATACTTGAAAACGGTGTTTTGTATGCTTTTGTATGCTTAAAACAGCATTTTTTCTTGCTTTCACCAACATTAGCTATTATACACGACAGAAACATGAATATGACAGTTTAAATACTTGAATACTTGAAAACAGCATTTTGTATGTTTTTGCAAGCTGAAAACAGTTATTTTATCTTGATTTTGCAAACATAAGCCATTACACAGGACATATACATGAATATGACAGTTTAAATTCTTGAAAACGGTGTTTTGTATGCTTTTGCATGCTTAAAACAGCATTTTTATCTTGCTTTCACCAACATTATCTATTATACACGACAGAAACATGAATATGACAGTTTAAATACTTGATAACAGCATTTTGTATGTTTTTGCAAGCTGAAAACAGCTATTTTATCTTGATTTTGCAAACATAAGCCATTACACACGATATATACATGAATATGACAGTTTAAATACTTGAAAACGGTGTTTTGTATGCTTTTGCATGCTTAAAACAGCATTTTTTCTTGCTTTCACCAACATTAGCTATTATACCCGACAGAAACATGAATATGACAGTTTAAATACTTGAAAACGGTGTTTTGTATGCTTTTGCATGCTTAAAACAGCATTTTTATCTTGCTTTCACCAACATTAACTATTATACACGACCGAAACATGAATATGACAGTTTAAATATTTGAAAACAGCATTTTGTATGTTTTTGCAAGCTGAAAACAGCTATTTTATCTTGATTTAGCATACATAAGCCATTACACACGACATATACATGAATATGACAGTTTAAATACTTGAAAACAGCATTTTGTATGTTTTTGCAAGCTGAAAACAGCTATTTTATCTTGATTTTGCAAACATAAGCCATTACACACGACATATACATGAATATGACAGTTTAAATACTTGAAAACGGTGTTTTGTATGCTTTTGCATGCTTAAAACAGCATTTTTTCTTGCTTTCACCAACATTAGCTATTATACCCGACAGAAACATGAATATGACAGTTTAAATACTTGAAAACGGTGTTTTGTATGCTTTTGCATGCTTAAAACAGCATTTTTATCTTGCTTTCACCAACATTAACTATTATACACGGCCGAAACATGAATATGACAGTTTAAAATTTTTGAAAACAGCATTTTGTATGTTTTTGCAAGTTGAAAACAGCTATTTTATCTTGATTTAGCAAACATAAGCCATTACACACGACATATACATGAATATGACAGTTTAAATACTTGAAAACGGTGTTTTGTATGCTTTTGTATGCTTAAAACAGCATTTTTTCTTGCTTTCACCAACATTAGCTATTATACACGACAGAAACATGAATATGACAGTTTAAATACTTGAAAACAGCATTTTGTATGTTTTTGCAAGCTGAAAACAGCTATTTTATCTTGATTTTGCAAACATAAGCCATTACACACGACATATACATGAATATGACAGTTTAAATACTTGAAAACGGTGTTTTGTATGCTTTTGCATGCTTAAAACAGCATTTTTATCTTGCTTTCACCAACATGAGCTATTATACACGACAGAAACATGAATATGACAGTTTAAATACTTGAATACTTGAAAACAGCATTTTGTATGTTTTTGCAAGCTAAAAACAGTTATTTTATCTTGATTTTGCAAACATAAGCCATTACACAGGACATATACATGAATATGACAGTTTAAATTCTTGAAAACGGTGTTTTGTATGCTTTTGCATGCTTAAAACAGCATTTTTATCTTGCTTTCAACAACATTATCTATTATACACGACAGAAACATGAATATGACAGTTTAAATACTTGATAACAGCATTTTGTATGTTTTTGCAAGCTGAAAACAGCTATTTTATCTTGATTTTGCAAACATAAGCCATTACACACGATATATACATGAATATGACAGTTTAAATACTTGAAAACGGTGTTTTGTATGCTTTTGCATGCTTAAAACAGCATTTTTTCTTGCTTTCACCAACATTAGCTATTATACCCGACAGAAACATGAATATGACAGTTTAAATACTTGAAAACGGTGTTTTGTATGCTTTTGCATGCTTAAAACAGCATTTTTATCTTGCTTTCACCAACATTAACTATTATACACGACCGAAACATGAATATGACAGTTTAAATATTTGAAAACAACATTTTGTATGTTTTTGCAAGCTGAAAACAGCTATTTTATCTTGATTTAGAATACATAAGCCATTACACACGACATATACATGAATATGACAGTTTAAATACTTGAAAACGGTGTTTTGTATGCTTTTGTATTCTTAAAACAGCATTTTTATATTGCTTTCACCAACAGTAGCTATTATACACGACAGAAACATGAATAAGACAGTTTAAATACTTGAAAACAGCATTTTGTATGTTTTTGCAAGCTAAAAACAGCTATTTTATCTTGATTTTGCAAACATAAGCCATTACACACGACATATACATGAATATGACAGTTTAAATACTTGAAAACGGTGTTTTGTATTCTTTTGCATGCTTAAAACAGCATTTTTTCTTGCTTTCACCAACATTAGCTATTATACCCGACAGAAACATGAATATGACAGTTTAAATACTTGAAAACGGTGTTTTGTATGCTTTTGCATGCTTAAAACAGCATTTTTATCTTGCTTTCACCAACATTAACTATTATACACGGCCGAAACATGAATATGACAGTTTAAAATTTTTGAAAACAGCATTTTGTATGTTTTTGCAAACTGAAAACAGCTATTTTATCTTGATTTAGCAAACATAAGCCATTACACACGACATATACATGAATATGACAGTTTAAATACTTGAAAACGGTGTTTTGTATGCTTTTGTATGCTTAAAACAGCATTTTTTCTTGCTTTCACCAACATTAGCTATTATACACGACAGAAACATGAATATGACAGTTTAAATACTTGAAAACAGCATTTTGTATGTTTTTGCAAGCTGAAAACAGCTATTTTATCTTGATTTTGCAAACATAAGCCATTACACACGACATATACATGAATATGACAGTTTAAATACTTGAAAACGGTGTTTTGTATGCTTTTGCATGCTTAAAACAGCATTTTTATCTTGCTTTCACCAACATGAGCTATTATACACGACAGAAACATGAATATGACAGTTTAAATACTTGAATACTTGAAAACAGCATTTTGTATGTTTTTGCAAGCTGAAAACAGTTATTTTATCTTGATTTTGCAAACATAAGCCATTACACAGGACATATACATGAATATGACAGTTTAAATTCTTGAAAACGGTGTTTTGTATGCTTTTGCATGCTTAAAACAGCATTTTTATCTTGCTTTCACCAACATTATCTATTATACACGACAGAAACATAAATATGACAGTTTAAATACTTGAAAACGGTGTTTTGTATGCTTTTGCATGCTTAAAACAGAATTTTTATCTTGCTTTCACCAACATTAGCTATTATACACGACAGAAACATGAATATGACAATTTAAATACTTGAAAACGGTGTTTTGTATGCTTTTGCATGCTTAAAACAGCATTTTTATCTTGATTTTCCAAACATAAGCCATTACACACGACATATACATGAATATTACAAATTAAATACTTGAAAACGGAGTTTTGTATGCTTTTGCATAATTAAAACAGCATTTTTGTCTTGCTTTCACCAACATTAGCTATTATACATGACAGAAACATGAATATGACAGTTTAAAAACTTGAAAACAGCATTTTGTATGTTTTTGCAAGCTGAAAACAGCTATTTCATCTTGATTTTGCAAACATAAGCCATTACACACGACATATACATGAATATGACAGTTTAAATACTTGAAAACGGTGTTTTGTTTGCTCTTGCATGCTTAAAGCAGCATTTTTATCTTGCTATCACCAACATTATCTATTATACACGACAGAAACATAAATATGACAGTTTAAATACTTGAAAACAGCATTTCGTAGGTTTTTGCAAGCTTAAAATAGCTATTTTATTTTGATTTTGCAAACATAAGCCATTATATACGACATATACATGAATATGACAGTTTAAATACTTAAAAACGGTGTTTTGTATGCTTTTGCATGCTTAAAACAGCATTTTTATCTTGCATTCACCAACATTAGCTATTATACACGACAGAAACATGAATAAGACAGTTTAAATACTTGAAAAAGCATTTTGTATGTTTTTGCAAGCTTAAAACTGCTATTTTATCTTGATTTTGCAAACATAAGCCATTACACACCACATATGCATGAATATGACAGTTTAAATACTTGAAGACGGTGTTTTGTATGCTTAAAACAGCATTTTTATCTTGCTTTCACCAACATTAGCTATTATACACGACAGAAACATGAATATGACAGTTTAAATACTTGAAAACGGTGTTTTGTATGCTTTTGCATGCTTAAAACAGCATTTTTATCTTGCTTTCCCCAACATTAGCTATTATACACGACAGAAACATGAATATGACAGTTTAAATACTTGAAAACGGTGTTTTGTTTGCTCTTGCATGCTTAAAACAGCGTTTTTATCTTGCTTTCACCAACATTAGCTATTATACACGACAGAAACATGAATATGATAGTTTAAATACTTTAAAACGGTGTTTTGTTTGCTCTTGCATGCTTAAAACAGCGTTTTTATCTTGCTTTCACCAACATTAGCTATTATACACGACAAAAACATGAATATGACAGTTTAAGTACTTGATAACAGCATTTTGTATGTTTTTGCAAGCTGAAAACAGCTATTTTATCTTGATTTTGCAAACATAAGCCATTACACACGACATATAGATGAATATGACAGTTTAAATACTTGAAAACGGTGTTTTGTTTGCTTTTGCATGCTTAAAACAGCATTTTTATCTTGCTTTCACCAACATTAGCTATTAAACACGACAGAAACATAAATATGACAGTTTAAATATTTGAAAACAGCATTTTCTATATTTTTGCAATCTGAAAACAGCTATTTTATCTTGATTTTGCAAATATAAGCCATTACACACGACATATACATGAATATGACAGTTTAAATACTTGAAAACGGTGTTTTGTATGCTTTTGTATGCTTAAAACAGCATTTTTATCTTGCTTTCACAAACATTAGCTATTATACACGACAGAAACATGAATATGACAGTTTAAATACTTGAAAACAGCATTCTGTATGTTTTTTCAAGCTGAAAACAGCTATTTTATCTTGATTTTGCAAACATAAGCCATTACACACGACATATATATGAATATGACAGTTTAAATACTTGAAAACGGTGTTTTGTATGCTTTTGCATGCTTAAAACAGCATTTTTATCCTGCTTTCACCAACATTAGCTATTATACACGACAGAAACATGAATATGACAGTTTAAATACTTAAAAACAGCATTTTGTATGTTTTTTCAAGCTGAAAACAGCTATTTTATCTTGATTTTGCAAACATAAGCCATTACACACGACATATACATGAATATGAAAGTTTAAATACTTGAAAACGGTGTTTTGTTTGCTCTTGCATGCTTAAAACAGCATTTTTATCTTGCTTTCACCAACATTAGCTATTATACACGACAAAAACATGAATATGACAATTTAAATACTTGAAAAAGCATTTTGTATGTTTTTGCAAGCTTAAAACTGCTATTTTATCTTGATTTTGCAAACATAAGCTATTACACACGACATATATATGAATATGACAGTTTAAATACTTGAAAACGGTGTTTTGTATGCTATTGCATGATTAAAACAGCATTTTAATCTTGCTTTCACCAACATTAGCTATTATACACGACAGAAACATAAATATGACAATTTAAATAATTGAAAACAGCATTTTCTATGTTTTTGCAATCTAAAAACAGCTATTTTATCTTGATTTTGCAAACATAAGCCATTACACACGACAGAAACATGAATATGACAGTTTAAATACTTGAAAACGGTGTTTTGTATGCTTTTGCATGAATAAAACAGCATTTTTATCTTGCTTACACCAACATTAGCTATTATACACGACAGAAACATGAATATGACAGTTTAAATACTTGAAAACAGCATTTTGTATGTTTTTGCAAGCTTAAAACAGCTATTTTATCTTGATTTTGCAAACATAAGCCATTACACACGACATATACATGAATATGACAGTTTAAATACTTAAAGACGGTGTTTTGTATGCTTTTGCATGCTTAAAACAGCATTTTTATCTTGCTTTAACCAACATTAGCTATTATACACGACAGAAACATGAATGTGACAGTTTAAATACTTGAAAACGGTGTTTTGTATCCATTTGCATGCTTAAAACAGCATTTTTATCTTGCTTTCCCCAACATTAGCTATTATACACGACAGAAACATGAATATGACAGTTTAAATACTTGAAAACGGTGTTTTGTTTGCTCTTGCATGCTTAAAACAGCGTTTTTATCTTGCTTTCACCAACATTAGCTATTATACACGACAGAAACATGAATATGATAGTTTAAATACTTCAAAACGATATTTTGTACGCTTTTGCATGCTTAAAACAGCATTTTTATATTGCTTTCACCAACATTAGCTATTATACAAAACAAAAACATGAATATGACAGTTTAAGTACTTGATAACAGCATTTTGTATGTTTTTGCAAGCTGAAAACAGCAATTTTATCTTGATTTTGCAAACATAAGCCATTACACACGACATATACATGAATATGACAGTTTAAATACTTGAAGACGGTGTTTTGTATGCTTTTGCATGCTTAAAACAGCATTTTTATCTTGCTTTAACCAACATTAGCTATTATACACGACAGAAACATGAATATGACAGTTTAAATACTTGAAAACGGTGTTTTGTATTCTTTTGCATGCTTAAAACAGCATTTTTATCTTGCTTTCCCCAACATTAGCTATTATACACGACAGAAACATGAATATGACAGTTTAAATACTTGAAAACGGTGTTTTGTTTGCTCTTGCATGCTTTAAACAGCGTTTTTATCTTGCTTTCACCAACATTAGCTATTATACACGACAGAAACATGAATATGATAGTTTAAATACTTCAAAACGATGTTTTGTACGCTTTTGCATGCTTAAAACAGCATTTTTATATTGCTTTCACCAACATTAGCTATTATACACGACAAAAACATGAATATGACAGTTTAAGTACTTGATAACAGCATTTTGTATGTTTTTGCAAGCTGAAAACAGCAATTTTATCTTGATTTTGCAAACATAAGCCATTACACACGACATATACATGAATATAACAGTTTAAATACTTGAAGACGGTGTTTTGTATGCTTTTGCATGCTTAAAACAGCATTTTTATCTTGCTTTAACCAACATTAGCTATTATACACGACAGAAACATGAATATGACAGTTTAAATACTTGAAAACGGTGTTTTGTATCCTTTTGCATGCTTAAAACAGCATTTTTATCTTGCTTTCACCAACATTAATTATTATACACGACAGAAACATGAATATGACAATTTAAATACTTGAAAAAGCATTTTGTATGTTTTTGCACGCTTAAAACTGCTATTTTATCTTGATTTTGCAAACATAAGCTATTACACACGACATATATATGAATATGACAGTTTAAATACTTTAAAACGGAGTTTTGTATGCTATTGCATGATTAAAACAGCATTTTAATCTTGCTTTCACCAACATTAGCTATTATACACGACAGAAACATAAATATGACAATTTAAATAATTGAAAACAGCATTTTATATGTTTTTGCAATCTGAATACAGCTATTTCATCTTGATTTTGCAAACATAAGCCATTACACACGACATATATTTGAATATGACAGTTTAAATACTTGAAAACGGTGTTTTGTATGCTTTTGCATGCTTAAAACAGCATTTTTATCCTGCTTTCACCAACATTAGCTACTATACACGACAGAAACATGAATATGACAGTTTAAATACTTGAAAACAGCATTTTGTATGTTTTTTCAAGCTGAAAACAGCTATTTTATCTTGATTTTGCAAACATAAGCCATTACACACGACATATATATGAATATGACAGTTTAAATACTTGAAAACGGTGTTTTGTATGCTTTTGCATGCTTAAAACAGCATTTTTTCCTGCTTTCACCAACATTTGCTATTATACAGGACAGAAACATCAACATGACAGTTTAAATACTTGAAGACGGTGTTTTGTATGCTTTTGCATGCTTAAAACAGCATTTTTATCTTGCTTTAACCAACATTAGCTATTATACACGACAGAAACATGAATATGACAGTTTAAATACTTGAAAACGGTGTTTTGTATCCTTTTGCATGCTTAAAACAGCATTTTTATCTTGCTTTCCCCAACATTAGCTATAATACACGACAGAAACATGAATATGACAGTTTAAATACTTGAAAACAGCATTTTGTATGTTTTTGCAAGCTGAAAACAGCTATTTTATCTTGATTTTGCAAACATAAGCCATTACACACGACATATACATGAATATGACAGTTTAAATACTTGAAGACGGTGTTTTGTATGCTTTTGCATGCTTAAAACAGCATTTTTATCTTGCTTTAACCAACATTAGCTATTATACACGACAGAAACATGAATATGACAGTTTAAATACTTGAAAACGGTGTTTTGTATCCTTTTGCATGCTTAAAACAGCATTTTATCTTGCTTTCCCCAACATTAGCTATTATACACGACAGAAACATGAATATGACAGTTTAAATACTTGAAAACGGTGTTTTGTTTGCTCTTGCATGCTTAAAACAGCGTTTTTATCTTGCTTTCACCAACATTAGCTATTATACACGACAGAAACATGAAAATGATAGTTTAAATACTTCAAAACGGTGTTTTGTACGCTTTTGCATGCATAAAACAGCATTTTTATATTGCTTTCACCAACATTAGCTATTATACACGACAAAAACATGAATATGACAGTTTAAGTACTTGTTAACAGCATTTTGTATGTTTTTGCAAGCTGAAAACAGCAATTTTATCTTGATTTTGCAAACATAAGCCATTACACACGACATATAGATGAATATGACAGTTTAAATACTTGAAAACGGTGTTTTGTTTGCTTTTGCATGCTTAAAACAGCATTTTTATCTTGCTTTCACCAACATTAGCTATTATACACGACAGAAATATAAATATGACAATTTAAATAATTGAAAACAGCATTTTCTATGTTTTTGCAATCTGAAATCAGCTATTTTATCTTGATTTTGCAAACATAAGCCATTACACACGACATATACATGAATATGACAGTTTAAATACTTGAAAACGGTGTTTTGTATGCTTTTGTATGCTTAAAACAGCATTTTTATCCTGCTTTCACCAACATTAGCTATTATACAGGACAGAAACATGAATATGACAGTTTAAATACTTGAAAATAGCATTTTGTATGTTTTTTCAAGCTGAAAACAGCTATTTTATCTTGAATTTGCAAACATTAGCTATTATACACGACAGAAACATGAATATGACAGTTTAAATACTTGAAAACGGTGTTTTGTATGCTTTTGCATGCTTAAAACAGCATTTTTATCTTGCTTTTAACAACATTAGCTATTATACACGACAGAAACATGAATATGACAGTTTAAAAACTTGAAAACAGCATTTTGTATGTTTTTGCAAGTTGAAAACAGCTATTTCATCTTGATTTTGCAAACATAAGCCATTACACACGACATATACATGAATATGACAGTTTAAATACTTGAAAACGGTGTTTTGTTTGCTCTTGCATGCTTAAAACAGCATTTTTATCTTGCTTTCACCAACATTAGCTATTATACACGACAGAAACATGAATATGACAATTTAAATACTTGAAAACAGCATTTTGTATGTTTTTACAAGCTGAAAACAGCTATTTTATCTTGATTTTGCAAACATAAGCCATTACACACGACATATACAGGAATATGACAGTTTAAATACTTGAAAACGGTGTTTTGTATGCTTTTGCATGCTTAAAACAGCATTTTTATCCTGCTTTCACCAACATTTGCTATTATACAGGACAGAAACATCAACATGACAGTTTAAATACTTGAAAACGGTGTTTTGTATAATTTTGCATGCTTAAAACAGCATTTTTATCTTGCTTTCACCAACATTAGCTATTATACACGACAGAAACATGAATATGACAGTTTAAATACTTGATATCAGCATTTAGTATGTTTTTGCAAGCTCAAAAGAGCTATTTTATCTTGATTTTGCAAACATAAGCCATTACACACGACATATACATGAATATGACAGTTTAAATACTTGAAAACGGTGTTTTGTATGCTTTTGCACGCTTAAAACAGCATTTTTATCTTGCTTTCACCAACATTAGCTATCGTACACGATAGAAACATGAATATGACAGTTTAAATACTTGAAAAAGCATTTTGTATGTTTTTGCAAGCTTGAAACTGCTATTTTATCTTGATTTTGCAAACATAAGCCGTTACACACGACATATATATGAATATGACAGTTTAAATACTTGAAAACGGTGTTTTGTATGCTTTTGCATGATTAAAACAGCATTTTAATCTTGCTTTCACCAACATTAGCTATTATACACGACAGAAACATAAATATGACAATTTAAATAATTGAAAACAGCATTTTCTATGTTTTTGCAATCTGAAACCAGCTATTTTATCTTGATTTTGCAAACATAAGCCATTACACACGACAGAAACATGAATATGACAGTTTAAATACTTGAAAACGCTGTTTTGTATGCTTTTGCATGCTTAAAACAGCATTTTTATCTTGCTTTCACCAACATGAGCTATTATACACGACAGAAACATGAATATGACAGTTTAAATACTTGAAAAAGCATTTTGTATGTTTTCGCAAGCTTAAAACTGCTATTTTATCTTAATTTTGCAAACATAAGCCATTACACACGACATATATATGAATATGACAGTTTAAATACTTGAAGACGGTGTTTTGTATGCTTTTGCATGCTTAAAACAGCATTTTTATCTTGCTTTCACCAACATTAGCTATTATACACGACAGAAACATGAATATGACAGTTTAAATACTTGAAAACGGTGTTTTGTATCCTTTTGCATGCTTGAAACAGCATTTTTATCTTGCTTTCCCCAACATTAGCTATTATACACGACAGAAACATGAATATGACAGTTTAAATACTTGAAAACGGTGTTTTGTTTGCTCTTGCATGCTTAAAACAGCGTTTTTATCTTGCTTTCACCAACATTAGCTATTATACACGACAGAAACATGAATATGATAGTTTAAATACTTCAAAACGGTGTTTTGTACGCTTTTGCATGTTTAAACAGCATTTTTATATTGCATTCACCAACATTAGCTATTATACACGACAAAAACATGAATATGACAGTTTAAGTACTTGATAACAGCATTTTGTATGTTTTTGCAAGCTGAAAACAGCAATTTTATCTTGATTTTGCAAACATAAGCCATTACACACGACACATAGATGAATATGATAATTTAAATATTTGAAAGCGGTGTATTGTATGCTTTTGTATGCTTAAAACAGCATTTTTATCTTGCTTTCACAAACATTAGCTATTATACAGGACAGAAACATGAATATGACAGTTTAAATACTTGAAAACAGCATTTTGTATGTTTTTTCAAGCTGAAAACAGCTATTTTATCTTGATTTTGCAAACATAAGCCATTACACACGACATATATATGAATATGACAGTTTAAATACTTGAAAACGGTGTTTTGTATGCTTTTGCATGATTAAAACAGCATTTTAATCTTGCTTTCACCAACATTAGCTATTATACACGACAGAAACATAAATATGACAATTTAAATAATTGAAAACAGCATTTTCTATGTTTTTGCAATCTGAAAACAGCTATTTTATCTTGATTTTGCAAACATAAGCCATTACACACGACAGAAACATGAATATGACAGTTTAAATACTTGAAAACGCTGTTTTGTATGCTTTTGCATGCTTAAAACAGCATTTTTATCTTGCTTTCACCAACATGAGCTATTATACACGACAGAAACATGAATATGACAGTTTAAATACTTGAAAAAGCATTTTGTATGTTTTCGCAAGCTTAAAACTGCTATTTTATTTTGATTTTGCAAACATAAGCCATTACACACGACATATATATGAATATGACAGTTTAAATACTTGAAAACGGTGTTTTGTATGCTTTTGCATGATTAAAACAGCATTTTTATCTTGCTTTCACCAACATTAGCTATAATACACGACAGAAACATAAATATGACAGTTTAAATACTTGAAAACAGCATTTTGTATGTTTTTGCAAGCTGAAAACAGCTATTTTATCTTGATTTTACAAACATAAGCCATTACACACGACATATACATGAATATGACAGTTTAAATACTTGAAGACGGTGTTTTGTATGCTTTTGCATGCTTAAAACAGCATTTTTATCTTGCTTTCAACAACATTAGCTATTATACACGACAGAAACATGTATATGACAGTTTAAATACTTGAAAACGGTGTTTTGTATCCTTTTGCATGCTTAAAACAGCATTTTTATCTTGCTTTCCCCAACATTAGCTATTATACACGACAGAAACATGAATATGACAGTTTAAATACTTGAAAACGGTGTTTTGTATGCCTTTTGCATGCTTAAAACAGCATTTTTATCTTGCTTTCCCCAACATTAGCTATTATACACGACAGAAACATGAATATGACAGTTTAAATACTTGAAAACGGTGTTTTGTTTGCTCTTGCATGCTTAAAACAGCGTTTTTATCTTGCTTTCACCAACATTAGCTATTATACACGACAGAAATATGAATATGATAGTTTAAATACTTCAAAACGGTGTTTTGTACGCTTTTGCATGCTTAAAACAGCATTTTTATATTGCTTTCACCAACATTAGC
>CAWWDY010002765.1:0-56302 GCA_963942605.1 Poecilus cupreus | reverse complement strand
AAAAATCCACCGTTTCGAACGAAAAAAACCTGAATTTATCAGTTTGAATAGTTAAAAACAGCGTTTTTCTATGTTTTTGCAAGTTTAAAACAGCAATTTTATCGTCATTTCTCATAAATCGCCGTTTCGCACGAAAGAAACATGAATATATCAGTTTGAATAGTTGAAAACAGCGTTTTTCTATGTTTTTGCAAAATTAAAACAGCAATTTTATCGTCATTTCTCATAAATCGCCGTTTCGCACGAAAGAAACATGAATTTGTAAGTTTGAATAGTTCAAAACAGCGTTTTTCTATGTTTTTGCAAGTTTAAAACAGCAATTTTATCGTCATTTCTCATAAATCTCCGTTTCGCACGAATGAAACATGAATTTGTCAGTTTGAATAGTTGAAAGCAGCGTTTTTCTATGTTTTTGCAAGTTTAAAACAGCAATTTTATCGTCATTTCTCATAAATCGCCGTTTCACACGAAAGAAACATGAATTTGTCAGTTTGAATAGTTGAAAACAGCGTTTTCTATGTTTTTGCAAGTTTAAAACAGCAATTTTATCGTCATTTCTCATAAATCTCTGTTTCGTACGAATGAAACATGAATTTGTCAGTTTGAATAGTTGAAAGCAGCGTTTTTCTATGTTTTTGCAAGTTCAAAACAGCAATTTTATCGTCATTTCTCATAAATCGCCGTTTCGCACGAAAGAAACATGAATTTGTCAGTTTGAATAGTTAAAAACGGCGTTTTTCTATGTTTTTGCAAGTTTAAAACAGCAATTTTATCGTCATTTCTCATAAATCGCCGTTTCGCACGAAAGAAACATGAATTTGTCAGTTTGAATAGTTCAAAACAGCGTTTTTCTATGTTTTTGCAAGTTTAAAACAGTAATTTAACCGTCATTTCTCATACATCGCCGTTTCGGACGAAAAAACATGAATTTATCAGTTTGAATAGTTCAAAACAGCGTTTTTCTATGTTTTTGCAAGTTTAAAACAGCAATTTTATCGTCATTTCTCATAAATCTCTGTTTCGTACGAATGAAACATGAATTTGTCAGTTTGAATAGTTGAAAGCAGCGTTTTTCTATGTTTTTGCAAGTTCAAAACAGCAATTTTATCGTCATTTCTCATAAATCGCTGTTTCGCACGAAAGAAACATGAATTTGTCTGTTTGAATAGTTAAAAACGGCGTTTTTCTATGTTTTTGCAAATTTAAAACAGCAATTTTATCGTCATTTCTCATAAATCGCCGTTTCGCACGAAAGAAACATGAATTTGTCAGTTTGAATAGTTCAAAACAGCGTTTTTCTATGTTTTTGCAAGTTTAAAACTGCAATTTTATCGTCATTTCTCATAAATAGCCGTTTCGCACGAAAGAAACATGAGTTTGTCAGTTTGAATATTTCAAAACAGCGTTTTTCTATGTTCTTGCAAGTTTAAAACAGCAGTTTTATCGTGATTTTTCATAAATCGCCGTTTCGCACGAAAGAAACATGAATTTATCAGTTTGAATAGTTGAAAACAGCGTTTTTCTATGTTTTGCAAGTTTAAAACAGTAATTTTACCGTCATTTCTCATAAATCGCCGTTTCGGACGAAAAAACATGAATTTGTCAGTTTGAATAGTTCAAAACAGCGTTTTTCTATGTTTTTGCAAGTTTAAAACAGCAGTTTTATCGTGATTTCTCATAAATCGCCGTTTCGCACGAAAGAAACATGAATTTGTCAGTTTAAATAGTTCAAAACAGCGTTTTTCTATGTTTTTGCAAGTTTAAAACAGCAGTTTTATCGTGATTTAACAAAAATCCACCGTTTCGAACGAAAAAAACCTGAATTTATCAGTTGGAATAGTTAAAAACAGCGTTTTTCTATGTTTTTGCAAGTTTAAAACAGCATTTTTATCGCCATTTCTCATAAATCGCCGTTTCGGACGAAAAAACATGAATTTGTCAGTTTGAATAGTTCAAAACAGCGTTTTTCTATGTTTTTGCAAGTTTAAAACAGCAGTTTTATCGTGATTTCTCATAAATCGCCGTTTCGCACGAAAGAAACATGAATTTGTGAGTTTGAATAGTTCAAAACAGCGTTTTTCTATGTTTTTGCAAGTTTAAAACAGCAGTTTTATCGTGATTTAACAAAAATCCACCGTTTCGAACGAAAAAAACCTGAATTTATCAGTTTGAATAGTTAAAAACAGCGTTTTTCTATGTTTTTGCAAGTTTAAAACAGCAATTTTATCGTCATTTCTCATAAATCGCCGTTTCGCACGAAAAAAACATGAATATATCAGTTTGAATAGTTGAAAACAGCGTTTTTCTATGTTTTTGCAAAATTAAAACAGCAATTTTATCGTCATTTCTCATAAATCGCCGTTTCGCACGAAAGAAACATGAATTTGTCAGTTTGAATAGTTAAAAACGGCGTTTTTCTATGTTTTTGCAAGTTTAAAACAGCATTTTTATCGTCATTTCTCATAAATCGCCGTTTCGCACGAAAGAAACATGAATTTGTCAGTTTGAATAGTTCAAAACAGCGTTTTTCTATGTTTTTGCAAGTTTAAAACTGCAATTTTATCGTCATTTCTCATAAATAGCCGTTTCGCACGAAAGAAACATGAGTTTGTCAGTTTGAATAGTTCAAAACAGCGTTTTTCTATGTTCTTGCAAGTTTAAAACAGCAGTTTTATCGTGATTTTTCATAAATCGCCGTTTCGCACGAAAGAAAGATGAATTTATCAGTTTGAATAGTTGAAAACAGCGTTTTTCTATGTTTTGCAAGTTTAAAACAGTAATTTTACCGTCATTTCTCATAAATCGCCGTTTCGGACGAAAAAACTTGAATTTGTCAGTTTGAATAGTTCAAAACAGCGTTTTTCTATGTTTTTGCAAGTTTAAAACAGCAGTTTTATCGTGATTTCTCATAAATCGCCGTTTCGCACGAAAGAAACATGAATTTGTCAGTTTGAATAATTCAAAACAGCGTTTTTCTATGTTTTTGCAAGTTTAAAACAGTAATTTTACCGTCATTTCTCATAAATCGCCGTTTCGGACGAAAAAACATGAATTTATCAGTTTGAATAGTTCAAAACAGCGTTTTTCTATGTTTTTGCAAGTTTAAAACAGCAATTTTATCGTCATTTCTCATAAATCTCTGTTTCGTACGAATGAAACATGAATTTGTCAGTTTGAATAGTTGAAAGCAGCGTTTTTCTATGTTTTTGCAAGTTCAAAACAGCAATTTTATCGTCATTTCTCATAAATCGCCGTTTCGCACGAAAGAAACATGAATTTGTCTGTTTGAATAGTTAAAAACGGCGTTTTTCTATGTTTTTGCAAGTTTAAAACAGCAATTTTATCGTCATTTCTCATAAATCGCCGTTTCGCACGAAAGAAACATGAATTTGTCAGTTTGAATAGTTCAAAACAGCGTTTTTCTATGTTTTTGCAAGTTTAAAACTGCAATTTTATCGTCATTTCTCATAAATAGCCGTTTCGCACGAAAGAAACATTAGTTTGTCAGTTTGAATAGTTCAAAACAGCGTTTTTCTATGTTCTTGCAAGTTTAAAACAGCAGTTTTATCGTGATTTTTCATAAATCGCCGTTTCGCACGAAAGAAACATGAATTTATCAGTTTGAATAGTTGAAAACAGCGTTTTTCTATGTTTTGCAAGTTTAAAACAGTAATTTTACCGTTATTTCTCATAAATCGCCGTTTCGGACGAAAAAACATGAATTTGTCAGTTTGAATAGTTCAAAACAGCGTTTTTCTATGTTTTTGCAAGTTTAAAACAGCAGTTTTATCGTGATTTCTCATAAATCGCCATTTCGCACGAAAGAAACATGAATTTGTCAGTTTAAATAGTTCAAAACAGCGTTTTTCTATGTTTTTGCAAGTTTAAAACAGCAGTTTTATCGTGATTTAACAAAAATCCACCGTTTCGAACGAAAAAACCTGAATTTATCAGTTTGAATAGTTAAAAACAGCGTTTTTCTATGTTTTTGCAAGTTTAAAACAGCAATTTTATCGCCATTTCTCATAAATCGCCGTTTCGGACGAAAAAACATGAATTTGTCAGTTTGAACAGTTCAAAACAGCGTTTTTCTATGTTTTTGCAAGTTTAAAACAGCAGTTTTATCGTGATTTCTCATAAATCGCCGTTTCGCACGAAAGAAACATGAATTTGTCAGTTTGAATAGTTCAAAACAGCGTTTTTCTATGTTTTTGCAAGTTTAAAACAGCAGTTTTATCGTGATTTAACAAAAATCCACCGTTTCGAACGAAAAAAACCTGAATTTATCAGTTTGAATAGTTAAAAACAGCGTTTTTCTATGTTTTTGCAAGTTTAAAACAGCAATTTTATCGTCATTTCTCATAAATCGCCGTTTCGCACGAAAGAAACATGAATATATCAGTTTGAATAGTTGAAAACAGCGTTTTTCTATGTTTTTGCAAAATTAAAACAGCAATTTTATCGTCATTTCTCATAAATCGCCGTTTCGCACGAAAGAAACATGAATTTGTAAGTTTGAATAGTTCAAAACAGCGTTTTTCTATGTTTTTGCAAGTTTAAAACAGCAATTTTATCGTCATTTCTCATAAATCGCCGTTTCGCACGAAAGAAACATGAATTTGTCAGTTTGAATAGTTGAAAACAGCGTTTTCTATGTTTTTGCAAGTTTAAAACAGCAATTTTATCGTCATTTCTCATAAATCGCTGTTTCGCACGAAAGAAACATGAATTTATCAGTTTGAACAGTTGAAAATAGCGTTTTTCTATGTTTTTGAAAGTTTAAAACAGCAATTTTATCGTCATTTCTCATAAATCGCCGTTTCGCACGAAAGAAACATGAATTTGTCAGTTTGAATAGTTCAAAACAGCGTTTTTCTATGTTTTTGCAAGTTTAAAACTGCAATTTTATCGTCATTTCTCATAAATAGCCGTTTCGCACGAAAGAAACATGAGTTTGTCAGTTTGAATAGTTCAAAACAGCGTTTTTCTATGTTTTTGCAAGTTCAAAACAGCAATTTTATCGTCATTTCTCATAAATCGCCGTTTCGCACGAAAGAAACATGAATTTGTCAGTTTGAATAGTTCAAAACTGCGTTTTTCTATGTTTTTGCAAGTTTGAAACAGCAGTTTTATCGTGATTTTTCATAAATCGCCGTTTCGCACGAAAGAAACATGAATTTATCAGTTTGAATAGTTGAAAACAGCGTTTTTCTATGTTTTGCAAGTTTAAAACAGTAATTTTACCGTCATTTCTCATAAATCGCCGTTTCGGACGAAAAAACATGAATTTATCAGTTTGAATAGTTGAAAACAGCGTTTTTCTATGTTTTTGCAAGTTTAAAACAGCAATGTTATCGTCATTTCTCATTAATCGCCGTTTTGCATGAAAGAAATATGAATTTGTCAGTTTAAATAGTTCAAAACAGCGTTTTTCTATATTTTTGCAAGTTTAAAACAGCAATTTTATCATCATTTCTCATAAATCGCCGTTTCGCACGAAAGAAATATGAATTTGTCAGTTTGAATAGTTCAAAACTGCATTTTTCAATGTTTTTGCAAGTTTGAAACAGCAGTTTTATCGTGATTTTTCATAAATCGCCGTTTCGAACGAAAGAAACATGAATTTGTCAGTTTGAATAGTTCAAAACAGCGTTTTTCTATGTTTTTGCAAGTTTTAAACAGCAGTTTTATCGTGATTTCACAAAAATCCAACGTTTAGAACGAAAGAAACCTGAATTTATCAGTTTGATTAGTTAAAAACGGCGTTTTTCTATGTTTTTGCAAGTTTAAAACAGCAATTTTATCGTCATTTCACATAAATCGCCGTTTCGCACGAAAGAAACATGAATTTGTCAGTTTGAATAGTTCAAAACAGCGTTTTTCTATGTTTTTGCAAATTTAAAACTGCAATTTTATCGTCATTTCTCATAAATAGCCGTTTCGCACGAAAGATACATGAGTTTGTCAGTTTGAATAGTTCAAAACAGCGTTTTTCTATGTTCTTGCAAGTTTAAAACAGCAGTTTTATCGTGATTTTTCATAAATTGCCGTTTCGCACGAAAGAAACATGAATTTATCAGTTTGAATAGTTGAAAACAGCGTTTTTCTATGTTTTGCAAGTTTAAAACAGTAATTTTACCGTCATTTCTCATAAATCGCCGTTTCGGACGAAAAAACATGAATTTGTCAGTTTGAATAGTTCAAAACAGCGTTTTTCTATGTTTTTGCAAGTTTAAAACAGCAGTTTTATCGTGATTTCTCATAAATCGCCGTTTCGCACGATAGAAACATGAATTTGTCAGTTTGAATAGTTCAAAACAGCGTTTTTCTATGTTTTTGCAAGTTTTAAACAGCAGTTTTATCGTGATTTCACAAAAATCCAACGTTTAGAACGAAGGAAACCTGAATTTATCAGTTTGATTAGTTAAAAACGGTGTTTTTCTATGTTTTTGCAAGTTTAAAACAGCAATTTTATCGTCATTTCTCATAAATCGCCGTTTCGCACGAAAGAAACATGAATTTGTCAGTTTGAATAGTTCAAAACAGCGTTTTTCTATGTTTTTGCAAGTTTAAAACTGCAATTTTATCGTTATTTCTCATAAATAGCCGTTTCGCACGAAAGAAACATGAGTTTGTCAGTTTGAATAGTTCAAAACAGCGTTTTTCTATGTTCTTGCAAGTTTAAAACAGCAGTTTTATCGTGATTTTTCATAAATCGCCGTTTCGCACGAAAGAAACATGAAATTATCAGTTTGAATAGTTGAAAACAGCGTTTTTCTATGTTTTGCAAGTTTAAAACAGTAATTTTACCGTCATTTCTCATAAATCGCCGGTTCGGACGAAAAAACATGAATTTGTCAGTTTGAATAGTTCAAAACAGCGTTTTTCTATGTTTTTGCAAGTTTAAAACAGCAGTTTTATCGTGATTTCTCATAAATCGCCGTTTCGCACGAAAGAAACATGAATTTGTCAGTTTGAATAGTTCAAAACAGCGTTTTTCTATGTTTTTGCAAGTTTAAAACAGCAGTTTTATCGTGATTTAACAAAAATCCACCGTTTCGAACGAAAAAAACCTGAATTTATCAGTTTGAATAGTTAAAAACAGCGTTTTTCTATGTTTTTGCAAGTTTAAAACAGCAATTTTATCGTCATTTCTCATAAATCGCCGTTTCGGACAAAAAAACATGAATTTGTCAGTTTGAATAGTTCAAAACAGCGTTTTTCTATGTTTTTGCAAGTTTAAAACAGCAGTTTTATCGTGATTTCTCATAAATCGCCGTTTTGCACGAAAGAAACATGAATTTGTCAGTTTGAATAGTTCAAAACAGCGTTTTTCTATGTTTTTGCAAGTTTAAAACAGCAATTTTATCGTCATTTCTCATAAATCGCCGTTTCGCACGAAAGAAACATGAATTTGTCAGTTTGAATAGTTCAAAACAGCGTTTTTCTATGTTTTTGCAAGTTTAAAACTGCAATTTTATCGTCATTTCTCATAAATAGCCGTTTCGCACGAAAGATACATGAGTTTGTCAGTTTGAATAGTTCAAAACAGCGTTTTTCTATGTTCTTGCAAGTTTAAAACAGCAGTTTTATCGTGATTTTTCATAAATTGCCGTTTCGCACGAAAGAAACATGAATTTATCAGTTTGAATAGTTGAAAACAGCGTTTTTCTATGTTTTGCAAGTTTAAAACAGTAATTTTACCGTCATTTCTCATAAATCGCCGTTTCGGACGAAAAAACATGAATTTGTCAGTTTGAATAGTTCAAAACAGCGTTTTTCTATGTTTTTGCAAGTTTAAAACAGCAGTTTTATCGTGATTTCTCATAAATCGCCGTTTCGCACGATAGAAACATGAATTTGTCAGTTTGAATAGTTCAAAACAGCGTTTTTCTATGTTTTTGCAAGTTTTAAACAGCAGTTTTATCGTGATTTCACAAAAATCCAACGTTTAGAACGAAGGAAACCTGAATTTATCAGTTTGATTAGTTAAAAACGGTGTTTTTCTATGTTTTTGCAAGTTTAAAACAGCAATTTTATCGTCATTTCTCATAAATCGCCGTTTCGCACGAAAGAAACATGAATTTGTCAGTTTGAATAGTTCAAAACAGCGTTTTTCTATGTTTTTGCAAGTTTAAAACTGCAATTTTATCGTTATTTCTCATAAATAGCCGTTTCGCACGAAAGAAACATGAGTTTGTCAGTTTGAATAGTTCAAAACAGCGTTTTTCTATGTTCTTGCAAGTTTAAAACAGCAGTTTTATCGTGATTTTTCATAAATCGCCGTTTCGCACGAAAGAAACATGAAATTATCAGTTTGAATAGTTGAAAACAGCGTTTTTCTATGTTTTGCAAGTTTAAAACAGTAATTTTACCGTCATTTCTCATAAATCGCCGGTTCGGACGAAAAAACATGAATTTGTCAGTTTGAATAGTTCAAAACAGCGTTTTTCTATGTTTTTACAAGTTTAAAACAGCAGTTTTATCGTGATTTCTCATAAATCGCCGTTTCGCACGAAAGAAACATGAATTTGTCAGTTTGAATAGTTCAAAACAGCGTTTTTCTATGTTTTTGCAAGTTTAAAACAGCAGTTTTATCGTGATTTAACAAAAATCCACCGTTTCGAACGAAAAAAACCTGAATTTATCAGTTTGAATAGTTAAAAACAGCGTTTTTCTATGTTTTTGCAAGTTTAAAACAGCAATTTTATCGTCATTTCTCATAAATCGCCGTTTCGGACAAAAAAACATGAATTTGTCAGTTTGAATAGTTCAAAACAGCGTTTTTCTATGTTTTTGCAAGTTTAAAACAGCAGTTTTATCGTGATTTCTCATAAATCGCCGTTTTGCACGAAAGAAACATGAATTTGTCAGTTTGAATAGTTCAAAACAGCGTTTTTCTATGTTTTTGCAAGTTTAAAACAGCAATTTTATCGTCATTTCTCATAAATCGCCGTTTCGCACGAAAGAAACATGAATTTGTCAGTTTGAATAGTTCAAAACAGCGTTTTTCTATGTTTTTGCAAGTTTAAAACTGCAATTTTATCGTCATTTCTCATAAATATCCGTTTCGCACGAAAGAAACATGAGTTTGTCAGTTTGAATAGTTCAAAACAGCGTTTTTCTATGTTTTTGCAAGTTCAAAACAGCAATTTTATAGTCATTTTTCATAAATCGCCGTTTCGCACGAAAGAAACATGAATTTGTCAGTTTGAATAGTTCAAAACTGCGTTTTTCTATGTTTTTGCAAGTTTGAAACAGCAGTTTTATCGTGATTTTTCATAAATCGCCGTTTCGCACAAAAGAAACATGAATTTATCAGTTTGAATAGTTGAAAACAGCGTTTTTCTATGTTTTGCAAGTTTAAAACAGTAATTTTACCGTCATTTCTCATAAATCGCCGTTTCGGACGAAAAAACATGAATTTATCAGTTTGAATAGTTCAAAACAGCGTTTTTCTATGTTTTTGCAAGTTTAAAACAGCAATTTTATCGTCATTTCTCATAAATCTCTGTTTCGCACGAATGAAACATGAATTTGTCAGTTTGAATAGTTGAAAGCAGCGTTTTTCTATGTTTTTGCAAGTTCAAAACAGCAATTTTATCGTCATTTCTCATAAATCGCCGTTTCGCACGAAAGAAACATGAATTTGTCAGTTTGAATAGTTCAAAACTGCGTTTTTCTATGTTTTTGCAAGTTTGAAACAGCAGTTTTATCGTGATTTTTCATAAATCGCCGTTCCGCACGAAAGAAACATGAATTTATCAGTTTGAATAGTTGAAAACAGCGTTTTTCTATGTTTTGCAAGTTTAAAACAGTAATTTTACCGTCATTTCTCATAAGTCGCCGTTTCGGACGAAAAAACATGAATTTATCAGTTTGAATAGTTCAAAACAGCGTTTTTCTATGTTTTTGCAAGTTTAAAACAGCAATTTTATCGTCATTTCTCATAAATCTCTGTTTCGCACGAATGAAACATAAATTTGTCAGTTTGAATAGTTGAAAGCAGCGTTTTTCTATGTTTTTGCAAGTTTAAAACAGCAATTTTATCGTCATTTCTCATTAATCGCCGTTTTGCATGAAAGAAATATGAATTTGTCAGTTTAAATAGTTCAAAACAGCGTTTTTCTATGTTTTTGCAAGTTTAAAACAGCAATTTTATCGTCATTTCTCATAAATCGCCGTTTCGCATAAAAGAAACATGAGTTTGTCAGTTTTAATAGTTCAAAACAGGGTTTTTCTATATTTTTGCAAGTTTAAAACAGCAATTTTATCATCATTTCTCATAAATCGCCGTTTCGCACGAAAGAAACATGAATTTGTCAGTTTGAATAGTTCAAAACTGCGTTTTTCAATGTTTTTGCAAGTTTGAAACAGCAGTTTTATCGTGATTTTTCATAAATCGCCGTTTCGAACGAAAGAAACATGAATTTGTCAGTTTGAATAGTTCAAAACAGCGTTTTTCTATGTTCTTGCAAGTTTAAAACAGCAGTTTTATCGTGATTTTTCATAAATTGCCGTTTCGCACGAAAGAAACATGAATTTATCAGTTTGAATAGTTGAAAACAGCGTTTTTCTATGTTTTGCAAGTTTAAAACAGTAATTTTACCGTCATTTCTCATAAATCGCCGTTTCGGACGAAAAAACATGAATTTGTCAGTTTGAATAGTTCAAAACAGCGTTTTTCTATGTTTTTGCAAGTTTAAAACAGCAGTTTTATCGTGATTTCTCATAAATCGCCGTTTCGCACGAAAGAAACATGAATTTGTCAGTTTGAATAGTTCAAAACAGCGTTTTTCTATGTTTTTGCAAGTTTTAAACAGCAGTTTTATCGTGATTTCACAAAAATCCAACGTTTAGAACGAAGGAAACCTGAATTTATCAGTTTGATTAGTTAAAAACGGTGTTTTTCTATGTTTTTGCAAGTTTAAAACAGCAATTTTATCGTCATTTCTCATAAATCGCCGTTTCGCACGAAAGAAACATGAATTTGTCAGTTTGAATAGTTCAAAACAGCGTTTTTCTATGTTTTTGCAAGTTTAAAACTGCAATTTTATCGTTATTTCTCATAAATAGCCGTTTCGCACGAAAGAAACATGAGTTTGTCAGTTTGAATAGTTCAAAACAGCGTTTTTCTATGTTCTTGCAAGTTTAAAACAGCAGTTTTATCGTGATTTTTCATAAATCGCCGTTTCGCACGAAAGAAACATGAAATTATCAGTTTGAATAGTTGAAAACAGCGTTTTTCTATGTTTTGCAAGTTTAAAACAGTAATTTTACCGTCATTTCTCATAAATCGCCGTTTCGGACGAAAAATCATGAATTTGTCAGTTTGAATAGTTCAAAACAGCGTTTTTCTATGTTTTTGCAAGTTTAAAACAGCAGTTTTATCGTGATTTAACAAAAATCCACCGTTTCGAACGAAAAAAACCTGAATTTATCAGTTTGAATAGTTAAAAACAGCGTTTTTCTATGTTTTTGCAAGTTTAAAATAGCAATTTTATCGTCATTTCTCATAAATCGCCGTTTCGCACGAAATAAACATGAATATATCAGTTTGAATAGTTGAAAACAGCGTTTTTCTATGTTTTTGCAAAATTAAAACAGCAATTTTATCGTCATTTCTCATAAATCGCCGTTTTGCACGAAAGAAACATGAATTTGTAAGTTTGAATAATTGAAAACAGCGTTTTTCTATGTTTTTGCAAGTTTAAAACAGCAATTTTATCGTCATTTCTCATAAATCGCCGTTTCGCACAAAATAAACATGAATTTATCAGTTTGAATAGTTCAAAACAGCGTTTTTCTATGTTTTTGCAAGTTTAAAACAGCAATTTTATCGTCATTTCTCATAAATCTCCGTTTCGCACGAATGAAACATGAATTTGTCAGTTTGAATAGTTGAAAGCAGCGTTTTTCTATGTTTTTGCAAGTTTAAAACAGCAGTTTTATCGTGATTTCTCATAAATCGCCGTTTCGCACAAAAGAAACATGAATTTGTCAGTTTGAATAGTTCAAAACAGCGTTTTTCTATGTTTTTGCAAGTTTAAAACAGCAGTTTTATCGTGATTTAACAAAAATCCACCGTTTCGAACGAAAAAAACCTGAATTTATCAGTTTGAATAGTTAAAAACAGCGTTTTTCTATGTTTTTTCAAGTTTAAAACAGAAATTTTATCGTCATTTCTCATAAATCGCCGTTTCGCACGAAAGAAACATGAATTTGTCAGTTTGAATAGTTCAAAACAGCGTTTTTCTATGTTTTTGCAGGTTTAAAACTGCAATTTTATCGTCATTTCTCATAAATAGCCGTTTCGCACGAAAGAAACATGAGTTTGTCAGTTTGAATAGTTCAAAACAGCGTTTTTCTATGTTCTTGCAAGTTTAAAACAGCAGTTTTATCGTGATTTTTCATAAATCGCCGTTTCGCACGAAAGAAACATGAAATTATCAGTTTGAATAGTTGAAAACAGCGTTTTTCTATGTTTTGCAAGTTTAAAACAGTAATTTTACCGTCATTTCTCATAAATCGCCGTTTCGGACGAAAAAACATGAATTTGTCAGTTTGAATAGTTCAAAACAGCGTTTTTCTATGTTTTTGCAAGTTTAAAACAGCAGTTTTATCGTGATTTCTCATAAATCGCCGTTTCGCACGAAAGAAACATGAATTTGTCAGTTTGAATAGTTCAAAACAGCGTTTTTCTATGTTTTTGCAAGTTTAAAACAGCAGTTTTATCGTGATTTAACAAAAATCCACCGTTTCGAACGAAAAAAACCTGAATTTATCAGTTTGAATAGTTCAAAACAGCGATTTTCTTGGTTTTTGCAAGTTTAAAACAGCAATTTTAGCGTCATTTCTCATAAATCTTCGTTTCGCACGAATGAAACATGAATTTGTCAGTTTGAATAGTTGAAAGCAGCGTTCTTCTATGTTTTTGCAAGTTTAAAACAGCAATTTTATCGTCATTTCCCATAAATCGCCGTTTCACACGAAAGGAACATGAATTTGTCAGTTTGAATAGTTCAAAACAGCGTTTTTCTATGTTTTTGCAAGTTTAAAACAGCAATTTTATCGTCATTTCTCATAAATCGCCGTTTTGCACGAAAGAAATATGAATTTGTCAGTTTAAATAGTTCAAAACAGCGTTTTTCTATGTTTTTGCAAGTTTAAAACTGCAATTTTATAGTCATTTCTCATAAATCGCCGTTTCGCACAAAAGAAACATGAGTTTGTCAGTTTGAATAGTTCAAAACAACGTTTTTCTATGTTTTTGCAAGTTTAAAACAGCAATTTTATCATCATTTCTCATAAATCGCCGTTTCGCACGAAAGAAACATGAATTTGTCAGTTTGAATAGTTCAAAACTGCGTTTTTCAATGTTTTTGCAAGTTTGAAACAGCAGTTTTATCGTGATTTTTCATAAATCGCCGTTTCGCACGAAAGAAATATGAATTTGTCAGTTTGAATAGTTCAAAACAGCGTTTTTCTATGTTTTTGCAAGTTTAAAACAGCAGTTTTATCGTGATTTCACAAAAATCCACAGTTTCGAACGAAAGAAACATGAATTTATTAGTTTGAATAATTGAAAACAGCGTTTTTCTATGTTTTTGCAAGTTTAAAACAGCAATTTTGTCGTCATTTCTCATAAATCGCCGTTTCGCACAAAATAAACATGAATTTATCAGTTTGAATAGTTCAAAACAGCGTTTTTCTATGTTTTTGCAAGTTGCAAAACAGCAATTTTATCGTCATTTCTCATAAATCTCCGTTTCGCACGAATGAAACATGAATTTGTCAGTTTGAATAGTTGAAAGCAGCGTTTTTCTATGTTTTTGCAAGTTTAAAACAGCAATTTCATCGTCATTTCTCATAAATACCGTTTCACACGAAAGAAACATGAATTTGTCAGTTTGAATAGTTCAAAACAGCGTTTTTCTATCTTTTTGCAAGTTTAAAACAGCAATTTTATCGTCATATCTCATAAATCGCCGTTTTGCACGAAAGAAATATGAATTTGTCAGTTTAAATAGTTCAAAACAGCGTTTTTCTATGTTTTTGCAAGTTTAAAACTGCAATTTTATCGTCATTTCTCATAAATCGCCGTTTCGCACAAAAGAAACATGAGTTTGTCAGTTTGAATAGTTCAAAACAGCGTTTTTCTATGTTTTTGCAAGTTTAAAACAGCAATTTTATCATCATTTCTCATAAATCGCCGTTTCGCACGAAAGAAACATGAATTTGTCAGTTTGAATAGTTCAAAACTGCGTTTTTCAATGTTTTTGCAAGTTTGAAACAGCAGTTTTATCGTGATTTTTCATAAATCGCCGTTTCGCACGAAAGAAACATGAATTTGTCAGTTTGATTAGTTAAAAACAGCGTTTTTCTATGTTTTTGCAAGTTTAAAACAGCAATTTTATCGTCATTTCTCATAAATCGCCGTTTCGCACGAAAGAAACATGAATTTGTCAGTTTGAATAGTTCAAAACAGCGTTTTTCTATGTTTTTGCAAGTTTAAAACTGCAATTTTATCGTCATTTCTCATAAATAGCCGTTTCGCACGAAGGAAACATGAGTTTGTCAGTTTGAATAGTTCAAAACAGCGTTTTTCTATGTTCTTGCAAGTTTAAAACAGCAGTTTTATCGTGATTTTTCATAAATCGCCGTTTCGCACGAAAGAAACATGAATTTATCAGTTTTAATAGTTGAAAAAAGCGTTTTTCTATGTTTTGCAAGTTTAAAACAGTAATTTTACCGTCATTTCTCATAAATCGCCGTTTCGGACGAAAAAACATGAATTTGTCAGTTTGAATAGTTCAAAACAGCGTTTTTCTATGTTTTTGCAAGTTTAAAACAGCAGTTTTATCGTGATTTCTCATAAATCGCCGTTTCGCACGAAAGAAACATGAATTTGTCAGTTTGAATAGTTCAAAACAGCGTTTTTCTATGTTTTTGCAAGTTTAAAACAGCAGATTTATCGTGATTTAACAAAAATCCACCGTTTTGAACGAAAAAAACCTGAATTTATTAGTTTGAATAGTTAAAAACAGCGTTTTTCTATGTTTTTTGCAAGTTTAAAACAGCAATTTTATCGTCATTTCTCATAAATCGCCGTTTCGCACGAAAGAAACATGAATATATCAGTTTGAGTAGTTGAAAACAGCGTTTTTCTATGTTTTTGCAAAATTAAAACAGCAATTTTATCGTCATTTTTCATAAATCGCCGTTTCGCACGAAAGAAACATGAATTTGTTAGTTTGAATAGTTCAAAACAGCGTTTTTCTATGTTTTTTCAAGTTTAAAACAGTAATTTTATCGTCATTTCTCATAAATCGCCGTTTCGCACGAAAGAAACATGAATTTATCAGTTTGAATTGTTGAAAACAGCGTTTTTCTATGTTTTTGCAAGTTTAAAACAGCAATTTTATCGTCATTTCTCATAAATCGCCGTTTCGCACGAAAGAAACATGAATATATCAGTTTGAATAGTTGAAAACAGCGTTTTTCTATGTTTTTGCAAGTTTAAAAAAGTAATTTTACCGTCATTTCTTATAAATCGCCGTTTCGCACGAAAGAAACATGAATTTGTCAGTTTGAATAGTTCAAAACAGCGTTTTTCTATGTTTTTGCAAGTTTAAAACAGCAGTTTTATCGTGATTTCACAAAAATCCACAGTTTCGAACGAAAGAAACATGAATTTATCAGTTTGAATAATTGAAAACAGCGTTTTTCTATGTTTTTGCAAGTTTAAAACAGCAATTTTATCGTCATTTCTCATAAATCGCCGTTTCGCACAAAATAAACATGAATTTATCAGTTTGAATAGTTCAAAACAGCGTTTTTCTATGTTTTTGCAAGTTTAAAACAGCAATTTTATCGTCATTTCTCATAAATCTCCGTTTCGCACGAATGAAACATGAAATTGTCAGTTTGAATAGTTCAAAACAGCGATTTTCTTGGTTTTTGCTAGTTTAAAACAGCAATTTTAGCGTCATTTCTCATAAATCGCCGTTTCGCACGAAAGAAACATGAATTTGCCAGTTTGAATAGTTGAAAACAGTGTTTTTCTATGTTTTTGCAAGTTTAAAACAGCAATTTTATCGTCATTTCTCTTAAATCGCCGTTTCTCACGAAAGAAACATGAATTTATCAGTTTGAATAGTTGAAAACAGCGTTTTATCGTGATTTCACAAAAATCCGCAGTTTCCAACAAGAGAAATTCATCAGTTTGATTAGTTGAAAACAGCGTTTTTTATGTTTTTACAAGATTAAAACAGCAATTTGAATCTCATAATTCGCCGTTTCGCACGAAAGAAATATTTCACCTAATAAAAACACCACAAACACCAAACCTAAAACCCCGAACCTCAATCCCCAAACTCAAACCCCAAGCCTCAACCCTAAACCTCAATCCTCGAACCCCAAACCTCAAACTTCGAACCCCAAATCCCTAACCTCAAACCCCAAACCTCAAACCCCAAACCTCAAACCTCGAACCCCAAACCCCAAACCTCAAACACCGAACCCCAACCCCAAACCTCAAACCGCGAACCCCAAACCTCAAACCCCAAACCTCAAACCCTAACCCCAAAACCCCAAACCCCAAACCTCAAACCCCAAACCTCAACCCCAAACCTCAAACCTCGAACCCCAAACCACAAAACTGAATTTGTCAGTTTGGATACTTCAAAACAGCGTTTTCTATGTTTTTGCAAGTTTAAAACAGCATTTTAAATACGTCAGTTTAGATTGTTGAAAACAGCGTTTTCTTGGTTTTGCTAGTTTAAAACAGCAGTTACATCGTCATTTAACAAAAATCCACCGTTTCGAACTAAAGAAACATGAATTTATCAGTTTGAATAGTTGAAAACAGCGTTTTTCTTGTTTTTGCAAGTTTAAAACAGTAATTTTATCGTCATTTCTCATAAATTGCCGTTTCGCACGAAATAAACATGAATTTATCAGTTTGAATAGTTGAAAACAGCGTTTTTCTATGTTTTTGCATGTTTAAAACAGCAATTTTATCGTCATTTCTCATAAATCGCCGTTTCGCACGAAAGAAACAAGAATTTATCAGTTTGAACAGTTGAAAACAGTGTTTTTCTATGTTTTTGCAAGTTTAAAACAGCAATTTTATCGTCATTTCTAATAAATCGCCGTTTTGCACGAAAGAAACCTGAATTTATCAGTTTGAATAGTTGAAAACAGCGTTTTTCTATGTTTTTGCAAGTTTAAAACAGCAATTTTATCGTCATTTCTCATAAATCGCCGTTTCGCACGAAAGAAACCTGAATTTATTAGTTTGAATAGTTGAAAACAGTGTTTTTCTATGTTTTTGCAATTTTAAAACAGCAATTTTATCGTCATTTCTCATAAATCGCCGTTTCGCACGGAAGAAACATGAATTTGTAAGTTTGAATAGTTCAAAACAGCGTTTTTCTATGTTTTTGCAAGTTTAAAACAGCAGGTTTATCGTGATTTCACAAAAACCCACCGTTTCGCACGAAAGAAACATGAATTTGTCAGTTTGAATAGTTGAAAACAGCGTTTTTCTATGTTTTTGCAAGTTTAAAACAGCAATTTTATCGTCATTTCTCATAAATCGCCGTTTCGCACGAAAGAAACATGAATTTGTCAGTTTGAATAGTTCAAAACAGTGTTTTTCTATGTTTTTGCAAGTTTAAAACTGCAATTTTATCGTCATTTCTCATAAATCGCCGTTTCGCACGAAAGAAATAAGAGTTTGTCAGTTTGAATTGTTCAAAACAGCGTTTTTCTATGTTTTTGCAAGTTTAAAACAGCAATTTTATCGTCATTTCTCATAAATCGCCGTTTCGCATGAAATAAACATGAATTTGTCAGTTTGAATAGTTGAAAACAGCGTTTTTCTATGTTTTTGCAAGTTTAAATCAGCAATTTTATCGTCATTTCTCATAAATCGCCGTTTCGCACGAAAGAAACATGAATTTGTCAGTTTGAGTAGTTCAAAACAGCGTTTTCCTATGTTTTTGCAAGTTTAAAACTGCAATTTTGTCGTCATTTCTCATAAATCGCCGTTTCGCACGAAAGAAACATGAGTTTGTCAGTTTGAATAGTTCAAAACAGAGTTTTCCTATGTTTTTGCAAGTTTAAAACAGCAATTTTATCGTCATTTCTCATAAATCGCCGTTTCGCACGAAAGAAACATGAATTTGTCAATTTGAATAGTTCAAAACTGCGTTTTTCTATGTTTTTGCAAGTTTAAAACAGCAGTTTTATCGTGATTTCACAAAATCCCACCGTTTCGCACGAAAGAAACATGAATTTGTCAGTTTGAATAGTTGAAAACAGCGTTTTTCTATGTTTTTGCAAGTTTAAAACAGCAATTTAATCGTCATTTCTCATAAATCGCCGTTTCACACGAAAGAAACATGAATTTGTCAGTTTGAATAGTTCAAAACAGCGTTTTTCTATGTTTTTGCAAGTTTAAAACAGCAATTTTATCGTCATTTCTCATAAATCGCCGTTTCGCACGAAAGACACATGAATTTGTCAGTTTAAATAGTTCAAAACAGCGTTTTTCTATGTTTTTGCAAGTTTAAAACTGCAATTTTATCGTCATTTCTCATAAATC
Source organism: Poecilus cupreus (assembly GCA_963942605.1). Lineage (NCBI taxonomy): Eukaryota > Metazoa > Arthropoda > Insecta > Coleoptera > Carabidae > Poecilus > Poecilus cupreus. The sequence continues at coordinate 37,692 of CAWWDY010002765.1, read as the reverse complement.
GCCGTTTCGCACAAAAAAAACATGAGCTTGTCAGTTTGAATAGTTCAAAACAGCGTTTTTCTATGTTTTTGCAAGTTTAAAACAGCAGTTTTATCGTGATTTCTCATAAATCTCCGTTTCGCACGAAAGAAACATGAATTTGTCAGTTTGATTAGTTCAAAACAAAGTTTTTCTATGTTTTTGCAAGTTTAAAACAGCAGTTTTATCGTAATTTCACAAAAATCCACCGTTTAGAACGAAAGAAACCTGAATTTATCAGTTTGAATAGTTCAAAACAGCGTTTTTCTATGTTTTTGCAAGTTTAAAACAGCAATTTTATCGTCATTTCTCTTAAATCGCCGTTTCTCACGAAAGAAACATGAATTTATCAGTTTGAATAGTTGAAAACAGCGTTTTTTATGTTTTTGCAAGATTAAAACAGCAATTTGAATCTCATAATTCGCCGTTTCGCACGAAAGAAACATTTCACCCAATAAAAACACCACAAACACCAAACCTAAAACCCCGAACCTCAATCCCCAAACTCAAACCCCAACCCTCAACCCTAAACCTCAATCCTCGAACCCCAAACCTCAAACTTCGAACCCCAAATCCCTAACCTCAAACCCCAAACCTCAACCCCAAACCTCAATTTCAAACCTCAACCCCAAACCTCAACCCCAAACCTCAACTACAAACCTCGACCCCAAACCTCAACCCCAAACCCCCAAACTCGAACGCCCAACCCCAAACCTCAAACCCCAAACCTCAAACCCCAAACCTCAAACCCAAACCTCAAACCTCGAACCACAAACCTCAAACCTCGAACCCCAAACCCCAAACCTCAAACACCGAACCCCAACCCCAAAACTCAAACAGCGAACCCCAAACCTCAAACCCTAAACCTCAACCCCAAACCCCAAAACTCGAACCCCAAACCCCAAACCTCAAACCCCAAACCTCAACCCCAAACCTCAAACCTCGAACCCCAAACCACAAAACTGAATTTGTCAGTATGGATAGTTCAAAACAGCGTTTTCTATGTTTTTGCAAGTTTAAAACAGCATTTTAAATACGTCAGTTGATATTGTTGAAAACAGCGTTTTCTTGGTTTTGCTAGTTTAAAACAGCAGTTTCATCGTGATTTCACAAAAATCCACCGTTTCGAACTAAAGAAACATGAACTTATCAGTTTGAATAGTTGAAAACAGCGTTTTTCTTGTTTTTGCAAGTTTAAAACAGTAATTTAATAAATCGCCGTTTCGCACGAAATAAACATGAATTTATCAGTTTGAATAGTTGAAAACAGCGTTTTCTACGTTTCTGCAAGTTTAAAACAGCAATTTAATCGTCATTTCTCATAAATCGCCGTTTCGCACGAAAGAAACATGAATTTATCAGTTTGAACAGTTGAAAACAGCGTTTTTCTATGTTTTTGCAAGTTTAAAACAGCAATTTTATTGTCATTTCTCATAAATCGCCGTTTCGCACGAAAGAAATATGAATTTATCAGTTTGAATAGTTGAAAATAGCGTTTTTTATGTTTTTGCAAGTTTAAAACAACAATTTTATCGACATTTCTCATAAATCGCCGTTTCGCACGAAAGAAACATGAATTTATCAGTTTGAATAGTTGAAAACAGCGTTTTTCTATGTTTTTGCAAGTTTAAAACGGCAATTTTATCGTCATTTCTCATAAATCGCCGTTTCGCACGGAAGAAACATGAATTTATCAGTTTGAATAGTTGAAAAAAGCGTTTTTCTATGTTTCTGCAAGTTTAAAAAGGCAATTTTATCGTCATTTCTCATAAATCGCCGTTTCGCACGAAAGAAACATGAATTTGTCTGTTTGAACAGTTGAAAACAGCGTTTTTCTATGTTTTTGCAAGTTTAAAACAGCAATTTTATCGTCATTTCTCATAAATCGCCGTTTCGCACGAAAGAAACATGAATTTGTCAGTTTGAATAGTTCAAAACAGCGTTTTTCTATGTTTTTGCAAGTTTAAAACTGCAATTGTATCGTCATTTCTCATAAATCGCCGTTTCGCACGAATGAAACATGAGTTTGTCAGTTTGAATAGTTCAAAACAGCGTTTTTCTATGTTTTTGCAAGTTTAAAACAGCAATTTTATCGTCATTTCTCATAAATCGCCGTTTCGCACGAAAGAAACATGAATTTGTCAGTTTGAATAGTTCAAAACTGCGTTTTTCTATGTTTTTGCAAGTTTGAAACAGCAGTTTTATCGTGATTTTTCATAAATCGCCGTTTCGCACGAAAGAAACATGAATTTATCAGTTTGAATAGTTGAAAACAGCGTTTTTCTATGTTTTGCAAGTTTAAAACAGTAATTTTACCGTCATTTCTCATAAATCGCCGTTTCGCACGTAAGAAACATGAATTTGTCAGGTTGAATAGTTCAAAACAGCGTTTTTCTATGTTTTTGCAAGTTTAAAACAGCAGTTTTTTCGTGATTTCTCATAAATCGCCGTTTCGCACGAAAGAAACATGAATTTGTCAGTTTGAATAGTTCAAAACAGCGTTTTTCTATGTTTTTGCAAGTTTAAAACAGCAATTTTATCGTCATTTCTCATAAATCGCCGTTTCGCACGAAAGAAACATGAATTTATCAGTTTGAATAGTTGAAAACAGCGTTTTTCTATGTTTTTGCAAGTTTAAAACAGCAATTTTATCGTCATTTCTCATAAATCGCCGTTTCGCACGAAAGAAACATGAATTTATCAGTTTGAATAGTTGAAAACAGCGTTTTTCTATGTTTTTGCAAGTTTAAAACAGCAATTTTATCGTCATTTCTCATAAACCGCCGTTTCGCACAAAATAAACATAAATTTATTAGTTTGAATAGTTCAAAACAGCGTTTTTCTATGTTTTTGCAAGTTTAAAACAGCAATTTTATCGTCATTTCTCATAAATCTCCGTTTCGCACGAATGAAACATGAATTTGTCAGTTTGAATAGTTCAAAACAGCGTTTTTCTTGGTTTTTGCAAGTTTAAAACAGCAATTTTAGCGTCATTTCTCATAAATCGCCGTTTCGCACGAAAGAAACATGAATTTGTCAGTTTGAATAGTTGAAAACAGCGTTTTTCTATGTTTTTGCAAGTTTAAAACAGCAATTTTAACGCCATTTCTCTTAAATCGCCGTTTCTCACGAAAGAAACATGAATTTATCAGTTTGAATAGTTGAAAACAGCGTTTTATCGTGATTTCACAAAAATCCGCAGTTTCCAACAAGAGAAATTCATCAGTTTGATTAGTTGAAAACAGCGTTTTTTATGTTTTTACAAGATTAAAACAGCAATTTGAATCTCATAATTCGCCGTTTCGCACGGAAGAAACATTTCACCCAATAAAAACACCACAAACACCAAATCTAAAACCCCGAACCTCAATCCTCAAACTCAAACCCCAACCCTCAACCCTAAACCTCAAACCTCGATCCCCAAACCTCAAACTTCGAACCGCAAATCCCTAACCTCAAACCTTAAACCTCAACCCCAAACCTCAACCCCAAACCTCAACCCCAAACCTCAACCCCAAACCTCAACCCCAAACCCCCAAACTCGAACGCCCAGCACCAAACCTCAAACCCCAAACCTCAAACCCAAACCTCAAACCTCGACCCCAAACCTCAACCCAAAACCCCCAAACTCGAACGCCCAGCACCAAACCTCAAACCCCAAACCTCAAACCCAAACCTCAAACCTCGAACCCCAAACCTCAAACCTCGAACCCCAAACCCCAAACCTCAAACACCGAACCCCAACCCCAAAACTCAAACAGCGAACCCCAAACCTCAAACCCCAAACCTCAACCCCAAACCCCAAAACTCGAACCCCAAACCCCAAACCTCAAACCCCAAACCTCAACCCCAAACCTAAAACCTCGAACCCCAAACCACAAAACTGAATTTGTCAGTATGGATAGTTCAAAACAGCGTTTTCTATGTTTTTGCAAGTTTAAAACATCATTTTAAATACGTCAGTTGAGATTGTTGAAAACAGCGTTTTCTTGGTTTTGCTAGTTTAAAACAGCAGTTTCATCGTGATTTCACAAAAATCCACCGTTTCGAACTAAAGAAACATGAACTTATCAGTTTGAATAGTTGAAAACAGCGTTTTTCTTGTTTTTGCAAGTTTAAAACAGTAATTTAATAAATCGCCGTTTCGCACGAAATAAACATGAATTTATCAGTTTGAATAGTTGAAAACAGCGTTTTCTACGTTTCTGCAAGTTTAAAACAGCAATTTAATCGTCATTTCTCATAAATCGCCGTTTCGCACGAAAGAAACATGAATTTATCAGTTTGAACAGTTGAAAACAGCGTTTTTCTATGTTTTTGCAAGTTAAAAACAGCAATTTTATTGTCATTTCTCATAAATCGCCGTTTCGCACGAAAGAAATATGAATTTATCAGTTTGAGTAGTTGAAAATAGCGTTTTTCTATGTTTTTGCAAGTTTAAAACAGCAATTTTATCGTCATTTCTCATAAATCGCCGTTTCGCACGAAAGAAACATGAATTTATCAGTTTGAACAGTTGAAAACAGCGTTTTTCTATGTTTTTGCAAGTTTAAAACAGCAATTTTATCGTCATTTCTCATAAATCGCCGTTTCGCACGGAAGAAACATGAATTTATCAGTTTGAATAGTTGAAAACAGCATTTTTCTATGTTTCTGCAAGTTTAAAACAGCAATATTATCGTCATTTCTCATAAATCGCTGTTTCGCACGGAAGAAACATGAATTTGTCAGTTTGAATAGTTGAAAACAGCGTTTTTCTATGTTTTTGCAAGTTTAAAACGGCAATTTTATCGTCATTTCTCATAAATCGCCGTTTCGCACGGAAGAAACATGTATTTATCAGTTTGAATAGTTGAAAACAACGTTTTTCTATGTACCTGCAAGTTTAAAACAGCAATTTTATCGTCATTTCTCATAAATCGCCGTTTCGCACGGAAGAAACATGTATTTATCAGTTTGAATAGTTGAAAACAACGTTTTTTTATGTTCCTGCAAGTTTAAAACAGCAATTTTATCGTCATTTCTCATAAATCGCCGTTTCGCACGAAAGAAACAAGAATTTATCAGTTTGAACAGTTGAAAACCGCATTTTTCTAAGTTTTTGCAAGATTAAAACAGCAATTTTATCGTTATTTTTCATAAATCGCCGTTACGCACGAAAGAAACATGAATTTATCAGTTTGAGTTGTTAAAAATAGCGTTTTTCTATGTTTTTGCAAGTTTAAAACAGCAATTTTATCGTCATTTCTCATAAATCGCCGTTTCGCACGAAAGAAACATGAATTTGTCAGTTTTAATAGTTCAAAACAGCGTTTTTCTATGTTTTTGCAAGTTTAAAACTGCAATTGTATCGTCATTTCTCATAAATCGCCGTTTCGCACGAAAGAAACCTGAATTTATCAGTTTGAATAGTTAAAAACAGCGTTTTTCTATGTTTTTACAAGTTTAAAACAGCAATTTTATCGTCATTTCTCATAAATCGCCGTTTCGCACGAAAGAAACATGAATTTGTCAGTTTGAATAGTTCAAAACAGCGTTTTTGTATGTTTTTGCAAGTTTAAAAAAGTAATTTTACCGTCATTTCTCATAAATCGCCGTTTCGCACGAAAGAAACATGAATTTGTCAGTTTGAATAGTTCAAAACAACGTTTTTCTATGTTTTTGCAAGTTTAAAACAGCAGTTTTATCGTGATTTCACAAAAATCCACCGTTTCGAACGAAAGAAACATGAATTTATCAGTTTGAATAATTGAAAACTGCGTTTTTCTATGTTTTTGCAAGTTTAAAACAGCAATTTTATCGTCATTTCTCATAAATCGCCGTTTCGCACAAAAGAAACATGAATTTGTCAGTTTGAATAGTTGAAAACAGCGTTTTTCTACGTTTTTGCAAGTTTAAAACAGCAATTTTACCGTCATTTCTCATAAATCGCCGTTTCGCACGAAAGAAACATGAATTTTTCAGTTTGAATAGTTGAAAACAGCGTTTTTCTATGTTTTTGCAAGTTTAAAACCGCAATTTTATCGTCATTTCTCTTAAATCGCCGTTTCTCACGAAAGAAACATGAATTTATCAGTTTGAATAGTTGAAAACAGCGTTTTTCTATGTTTTTGCAAGTTTAAAACAGCAATTTTATCGTCATTTCTCATAAATCGCCGTTTCGCACGAAAGAAACATGAATATATCAGTTTGAATAGTTGAAAACAGCGTTTTTCTATGTTTTTGCAAGTTTAAAAAAGTAATTTTACCGTCATTTCTTATAAATCGCCGTTTCGCACGAAAGAAACATGAATTTGTCAGTTTGAATAGTTCAGAACAGCGTTTTTCTATGTTTTTGCAAGTTTAAAACAGCAGTTTTATCGTGATTTCACTAAAATCCACAGTTTCGAACGAAAGAAACATAAATTTATCAGTTTGAATAATTGAAAACAGCGTTTTTCTATGTTTTTGCAAGTTTAAAACAGCAATTTTATCGTCATTTCTCATAAATCGCCGTTTCGCACAAAATAAACATGAATTTATCAGTTTGTATAGTTCAAAACAGCGTTTTTCTATGTTTTTGCAAGTTTAAAACAGCAATTTTATCGTCATTTCTCATAAATCGCCGTTTCGCACGAAAGAAACATGAATTTATCAGTTTGAACAGTTGAAAACAGCGTTTTTCTATGTTTTTGCAAGTTTAAAACAGCAATTTTATCGTCATTTCTCATAAATCGCCGTTTCGCACGAAAGAAACATGAATTTATCAGTTTGAGTTGTTAAAAATAGCGTTTTTCTATGTTTTTGCAAGTTTAAAACAGCAATATTATCGTCATTTCTCATAAATCGCCGTTTCGCACGGAAGAAACATGAATTTGTCAGTTTAAATAGTTGAAAACAGCGTTTTTCTATGTTTTTGCAAGTTTAAAACAGCAATTTTATCGTCATTTCTCATAAATCGCCGTTTCGCACGGAAGAAACATGAATTTATCAGTTTGAATAGTTGAAAACAGCATTTTTCTATGTTTCTGCAAGTTTAAAACAGCAATTTTATCGTCATTTCTCATAAATCGCCGTTTCGCACGAAAGAAACATGAATTTATCAGTTTGAACAGTTGAAAACAACATTTTTCTATGTTTTTGCAAGATTAAAACAACAATTTTATCGTTATTTTTCATAAATCGCCGTTACGCACGAAAGAAACATGAATTTATCAGTTTGAGTAGTTGAAAATAGCGTTATTCTATGTTTTTGCAAGTTTAAAACAGCAATTTTATCGTCATTTCTCATAAATCTCCGTTTCGCACGAATGAAACATGAATTTGTCAGTTTAAATAGTTCAAACAGCGTTTTTCTTGGTTTTTGCAAGTTTAAAACAGCAATTTTAGCGTCATTTCTCATAAGTCGCCGTTTCGCAAGAAAGAAACATGAATTTGTCAGTTTGAATAGTTGAAAACTGCGTTTTTCTATGTTTTTGCAAGTTTAAAACAGCAATTTTATCGTCATTTCTCATAAATCGCCGTTTCGCACAAAATAAACATGAATTTATCAGTTTGTATAGTTCAAAACAGCGTTTTTCTATGTTTTTGCAAGTTTAAAACAGCAATTTTATCGTCATTTCTCATAAATCGCCGTTTCGCACGAAAGAAACATGAATTTATCAGTTTGAACAGTTGAAAACAGCGTTTTTCTATGTTTTTGCAAGTTTAAAACAGCAATTTTATCGTCATTTCTCATAAATCGCCGTTTCGCACGGAAGAAACATGAATTTATCAGTTTGAATAGTTGAAAACAGCATTTTTCTATGTTTCTGCAAGTTTAAAACAGCAATATTATCGTCATTTCTCATAAATCGCCGTTTCGCACGGAAGAAACATGAATTTGTCAGTTTGAATAGTTGAAAACAGCGTTTTTCTATGTTTTTGCAAGTTTAAAACGGCAATTTTATCGTCATTTCTCATAAATCGCCGTTTCGCACGGAAGAAACATGTATTTATCAGTTTGAATAGTTGAAAACAACGTTTTTCTATGTTCCTGCAAGTTTAAAACAGCAATTTTATCGTCATTTCTCATAAATCGCCGTTTCGCACGAAAGAAACAAGAATTTATCAGTTTGAACAGTTGAAAACCGCATTTTTCTAAGTTTTTGCAAGATTAAAACAGCAATTTTATCGTTATTTTTCATAAATCGCCGTTACGCACGAAAGAAACATGAATTTATCAGTTTTAGTTGTTAAAAATAGCGTTTTTCTATGTTTTTGCAAGTTTAAAACAGCAATATTATCGTCATTTCTCATAAATCGCCGTTTCGCACGAAAGAAACATGAATTTGTCAGTTTGAATAGTTGAAAACAGCGTTATTCTATGTTTTTGCAAGTTTAAAACAGCAACTTTGTCGTGATTTCACAAAAATCCACCGTTTCGAACGTAAGAAACATGAATTTATCAGTTTGAATAGTTGAAAACAGCGTTTTTCTATGTTTTTGCAAGTTTAAAACAGCAATTTTATCGTCATTTCTCATAAATCGCCGTTTCGCATGAAAGAAACATGAATTTGTCAGTTTGAATAGTTCAAAACAGCGTTTTTCTATGTTTTTGCAAGTTTAAAACTGCAATTGTATCGTCATTTTTCATAAATCGCCGTTTCGCACGAAAGAAACATGAGTTTGTCAGTTTGAATAGTTCAAAACAGCGTTTTTCTATGTTTTTGCAAGTTTAAAACAGCAATTTTATCGTCATTTCTCATAAATCGCAGTTTCGCACGAAAGAAACATGAATTTGTCAGTTTGAATAGTTCAAAACTGCGTTTTTCTATGTTTTTGCAAGTTTGAAACAGCAGTTTTATCGTGATTTTTCATAAATCGCCGTTTCGCACGAAAGAAACATGAATTTATCAGTTTGAATAGTTGAAAACAGCGTTTTTCTATGTTTTGCAAGTTTAAAACAGTAATTTTACCGTCATTTCTCATAAATCGCCGTTTCGCACGTAAGAAACATGAATTTGTCAGGTTGAATAGTTCAAAACAGCGTTTTTCTATGTTTTTGCAAGTTTAAAACAGCAGTTTTATCGTGATTTCACAAAAATCCACCGTTTCGAACGAAAGAAACATGAATTTATCAGTTTGAATAATTGAAAACAGCGTTTTTCTAGGTTTTTGCAAGTTTAAAACAGCAATTTTATCGTCATTTCTCTTAAATCGCCGTTTCTCACGAAAGAAACATGAATTTATCTGTTTGAATAGTTGAAAACAGCGTTTTATCGTGATTTCACAAAAATCCGCAGTTTCCAACAAGAGAAATTCATCAGTTTGATTAGTTGAAAACAGCGTTTTTTATGTTTTTACAAGATTAAAACAGCAATTTGAATCTCATAATTCGCCGTTTCGCACGAAAGAAACATTTCACCCAATCCAAACACCACAAACACCAAACCTAAAACCCCGAACCTCAATCCACAAACTCAAACCCCAACCCTCAACCCTAAACCTCAAACTTCGAACCCCAAACCTCAAACTTCGAACCCCAAATCCCTAACCTCAAACTTCAAACCTCAACCCCAAACCTCAACCCCAAACCTCAACCCCAAACTTTAACCCCAAACCTCAACCCCAAACCTCAACCCCAAACCTCAACTTAAACCCCAAAACTCGAACCCTCAACCCCAAACCTCAAACTTCGAACCCCAAATCCCTAACCTCAAACCCCAAACCTCAACCCTAAACCTCAACCCCAAACCTCAACCCCAAACCTCAACATCAAACCTCATCTACAAACCTCGATCCCAAACCTCAACCCCAAACCCCAAAACTCGAACGCCCAACCCCAAACCTCAAACACCAAACCTCAAACCCAAACCTCAAACCTCGAACCCCAAACCTCAAACCTCGAACCCCAAACCCCAAACCTCAAACACCGAACCCCAACCCCAAAACTCAAACAGCGAACCCCAAACCTCAAACCCCAAACCCCAAAACTCAAACCCCATACCCCAAACCTAAAACCCCAAACCTCAACCCCAAACCTCAAACCTCGAACCCCAAACCACAAAACTGAATTTGTCAGTATGGATAGTTCAAAACAGCGTTTTCTATGTTTTTGCAAGTTTAAAACAGCATTTTAAATACGTCAGTTGAGATTGTTGAAAACAGCGTTTTCTTGGTTTTGCTAGTTTAAAACAGCAGTTACATCGTGATTTCACAAAAATCCACCGTTTCGAACTAAAGAAACATGAACTTATCAGTTTGAATAGTTGAAAACAGCGTTTTTCTTGTTTTTGCAAGTTTAAAACAGTAATTTTATCGTCATTTCTCATAAATCGCCGTTTCGCACGAAATAAACATGAATTTATCAGTTTGAATAGTTGAAAACAGCGTTTTCTATGTTTTTGCAATTTTCAAAAAGCAATTTTATCGTCATTTCTCATAAATCGCCGTTTCGCACGAAAGAAACATGAATTTGTCAGTTTGAATAGTTCAAAAGACCGTTTTTCTATGTTTTTGCAAGTTTAAAACAGCAATTTTATCGTCATTTCTCATAAATCGCCGTTTCACACGAAAGAAACATGAATTTGTCAGTTTGAATAGTTCAAAAGACCGTTTTTCTATGTTTTTGCAAGTTTAAAACAGCAATTTTATCGTCATTTCTCATAAATCGCCGTTTCACACGAAAGAAACATGAATTTGTCAGTTTGAATAGTTCAAAACAGCGTTTTTCTATGTTTTTGCAAGTTTAAAACAGCAATTTTATCGTCATTTCTCATAAATCGCCGTTTCGCACGAAAGAAACATGAATTTGTCAGTTTGAATAGTTCAAAACAGCGTTTTTCTATGTTTTTGCAAGTTTAAAACTGCAATTTTGTCGTCATTTCTTATAAATCGCCGTTTCGCACGAAAGAAACATGAGTTTGTCAGTTTGAATAGTTCAAAACAGCGTTTTTCTATGTTTTTGCAAGTTTAAAACAGCAATTTTATCGTCATTTCTCATAAATCGCCGTTTCGCACGAAAGAAACATAAATTTATCAGTTTGAATAGTTGAAAACAGCATTTTATCGTGATTTCACAAAAATCCGCAGTTTCCAACAAAAGAAATTCATCAGTTTGATTAGTTGAAAACAGCGTTTTTTATGTTTTTACAAGATTAAAACTGCAATTTGAATCTCATAATTTGCCGTATCGAAATAGTCCACAAGAAGAAAGTAACGTCAAACAAAAAACACTTAAAGACTATTGGCTCGGAGCACCTACACAAAACCGCTTTCTAAACATCTCAACAGAAAACGAAAACGAACCTGAAACAGAAACAGAAACAGAAACAGAAACAGAAAAGAAAGAAATTCGGCCACCACCAATTTTCGTACATGCTATCGAAAATATAAAACCTCTGACTGACATGCTAGAAGAAAATGCCAAAGATGAGTACTCAATAAAATTAGTAAGTAATTCGCAAGCAAAAATTCAACTTAAAACAGGCGAAACATACAATAATATCGTCAAAATATTGAAAGAGAAAAAAACTAAGTTTCACTCCTATCAATCCAAATTAGACCGGAAATTTAAAATCGTAATTCGAGATCTTCATCACACAGTAGACTTGAATGACCTAAAACAAGAAATTGACTCGTACGGCCATAATGTTATGAATATCTCCAACATAAGACACAGAGTATATAAAAATCCACTGCCAATGTTTTTTGTTGAAATTCAGTCCACAGAAAACAACAAAGAGATATACAATATAGAGTTCCTGATGAGAACAAAAATCAAGATCGAACCACCCCGACCAAAAAAAGAAATACCGCAATGCACTACATGCCAGCGGTACGGTCACACAAAAAGCTTTTGCTACAGAAGTGCTCGATGCGTCAAATGTGCAGGAGATCATCACACCTCAAAATGCGAATGGACAGAGAAAAAGAACAAAAACGTAAAGTGTGTTCTCTGCAGTGAGAACCACCCTGCGAACTACAAAGGTTGTGCTGTCTACAAAGATCAGATAAAAAGAAAATTCCCACCACTTCGCCCAAAATATCAGACAACAAGTAATGAATCAACGAATCAAACTCAAGCCAAAACGGTGCACTCTGGCAAATCTTTTGCTCAAGCTGTACAGCAAAATAATACCAAAAAAGATGAAAACGAAATCGTTAGCAATGTAACATCCTCATCCAATGACATGACCGAACTCAAACACATGATGAAAGGTCTGATGGAGCAAATGGGCACCATGCTAAATCTTCTCACAACCCTCGTTTTGAAGATGAAATAATGCCTCAGTTCCTACGTATTGCACTCTGGAACGCCAACGGTCTCGGACAACATGTCGAAGAAGTAAAATCTTTTCTAATAAATGAAAAAATCGATGTTTTGCTAATATCAGAAACTCATTTCACTAAAAAAAGCTATATAAAAATTCCGCTATACAATATTTACACTACGAACCATCCAGACGGTACCGCGCATGGTGGTACTGCTGTAATAATCAAAAGTGCCATAAAACATCATGAACTTCCAAATTTCCAAAAAGCACATATACAAGCCACAAATATCGCCATTGAAGAAGAGCACAGAGAAATTGCCCTGTCAGCACTCTACTGCCCGCCAAAACACGCAATCAAGAAAGAACATTTCGTTGATTTTTTCCAAACGCTCGGCCCAAGATTCATAGCAGGCGGCGACTACAATGCTAAACACCAACAATGGGGCTCAAGACTGGCTACCCCTAGAGGCAGAGAACTACTAAAAGCCTCTGAGAGTAAAGGTCTGCAATTCGTGTCGACGGGTGAACCAACGTACTGGCCGACAGATAAACGAAAAATCCCAGATCTGATCGATTTCTTTACGACAAAAGGTATTTCAAAAACTTACTTAAAAGCTACCTCTTCTTTCGATCTCTCATCCGACCACTCGCCAATAATTCTGACCTATAGCATTAAAATCATAGAAAATCATAAGAAGCCATCTCTTTATAATAAGAAAACAAACTGGGACCTCTTTAGAGAAATAATGAATAATAAAATAACCAGCAATATCCCTCTAAGAAATACAGGCGACCTAGACAATGCTATTGCCCACTTAAATAACACAATCCAGTCTGCCGCTTGCGATGCTACCCCCGCAGACAACAGAGCTACGCAAATTCAAGTCTGTCCCGTACAAGTGAAAAACAAAATTGCTGAAAAGCGTAAATTAAGAAAAATCTGGCAAAAATCTAGATCACAACCTGACAAAACAGCCCTAAACAAAGCCACCAAAGAAATATCTCAATTGTTAAATAATATCAAGAACAAAGCAATTGAAGAGTATCTAAGCAATCTGTCAAATACAGAGGCAAACAACTACTCCCTTTGGCGTGCAACAAAAAAATTAAAGAGACCCCAAACCATATGTCCTCCTATAAGAACACAAGAAGGACAATGGGCGAGATCAAGCAAAGAAAAGGCGGATGCGTTTGCCAGGCACTTCGCACAAGTTTTCCAGCCTCTCCCACCAGCAGACGAGGATGACAGCGTCGAAGAAGAAAACATCCGTCAATCTTTGAATAACACATCCTCTAGTGATACACAAATAAAATATTTCAAAACTCATGAGATTTGGAATATAATCATAAATAAACTAGACCCTAAGAAAGCTCCAGGTATTGATTTTATCACTGGAAAGCTACTCAAGGAACTACCGATGAAATGCATCCGACACCTAACTATCCTATTCAATGCAGTCCTTCGACTCCGTTATTTCCCAAGTCAATGGAAAGTCGCTCAAATCGTTGTCATCCCAAAACCTGGCAAAAATCCAGAAGACGTAACTTCCTATAGACCAATTAGCCTGTTACCAACCCTATCCAAGTTATTTGAAAAAGCACTACTCACAAGACTGTATCCAATTATTCTTGAGAAAAACTTGATTCCAAATCATCAATTTGGGTTCAGACATGAACACGCCACAATCGAACAAAACCACAGAGTTGTACAAGCTATAAATAACAGCCTTCAAAACAAGATGTATTGCTCAGCTGCATTCCTTGACATCAGTCAAGCTTTTGATAAAGTTTGGCACATTGGGTTACTTTTCAAGCTGAAACGTGACTTACCCCACCAGTACTTCCAAATCCTTAAGTCATACCTCTGTAACCGACAATACCAGATAATATATCAGAACGCAGCCAGTAATCTCCACCCAGTATCCGGAGTACCCCAAGGAAGTGTTATTGGGCCAATTCTATATCTTCTGTATACAGCTGATCTTCCTACCGTGGATCAAACAACAATTGCTACATACGCAGACGATACTGCAATACTGGCATCACATCCTGACCCAAAATTAGCTTCGCTACTTTTACAAAAGAATCTGGATCTAATACAGCGTTGGTTAAAAACTTGGCGAATTAGAGCCAACGAAAATAAATCTATCCACATCACCTTTACCACCAGAAGAGACACATGCACCCCAGTATATCTAAACAACCGCCAGCTACCCCAAGCTGAGGACGTCAAATATCTAGGAATGCACCTAGACAGACGTCTGACTTGGCGTAAACACATTTGGACCTAACGAAAGCAGCTGGGTTTAAAGATAAAACAGCTGTATTAGCTCATCGGTAGAAAATCCATCCTCTCCACCGACAACAAATTGCTGCTGTATAAAGCAATAATCAAGCCAGTCTGGACCTACGGCATCGAACTATGGGGGTCAGCAAATACCTCCAACATCGAAATCATCGAAAGATTTCAATCAAAAATCCTTCGTATGATTATCAATGCTCCATGGTTTGTTCCCAAATGGATAATTTCACAAGATCTCCAAATGCCTTCCGTGAAAGAAGAAATCCCCAGACTGAGTGCAAGATACATTCAAAGATTAAAGTGTCACAAAAATAAACTAGCCGTGAATCTTGTGCAGTGCAGTAGTGTTAAACGTTTAAAACGTCACAACCATCTAGATTTACAGGACCGATTTAAATAAGTTCATCTTAGAATTAAGTATTTTCATAATATTATTTAATTTAGTCAACTGTAATTATAGTAACCATAGCAAATTAAGTAAATGTAAGTAAAGTACTGCCAATGGGCAGTTACTTTCACATGTCATATAGTCTTTAATCACCAAAATTTACTGTATATCTGTACAAGGATAGATTGTAAATACTAATGGGATCATAAAAAAAAAAAAAATAATTCGCCGTTTCGCACGAAAGAAACATTTCACCCAATCCAAACACCACAAACACCAAACCTAAAACCCCGAACCTCAATCCCCAAACTCAAACCCCAACCCTCAACCCTAAACCTCAAACCTCGAACCCCAAACCTCAAACTTCGAACCCCAAATCCCTAACCTCAAACCCCAAACCTCAACCCTAAACCTCAACCCCAAACCACAACCCCAAACCTCAACCCCAAACCTCAACCCTAAACCTCAACCCCAAACCCCAAAACTCGAATCCCCAACCCCAAACCTCAAACCCCAAAACTCAAACCCAAACATCAAACCTCGAAACCCAAACCTCAAACCTCGAACCCCAAACCCCAAACCTCAAACACCGAACCCCAACCCCAAACCTCAAACAGCGAACCCCAAACCTCAAACCCCAAACCTTAACCCCAAACCCCAAAACTCGAACCCCAAACCCTTAACCTCAAACCCCAAACTTAAACCCCAAACCTCAAAGCTCGAACCCCATACCACAAAACTGAATTTGTCAGTATGGATAGTTCAAAACAGCGTTTTCTATGTTTTTGCAAGTTTAAAACAGCATTTTAAATACGTCAGTTGAGATTGTTGAAAACAGCGTTTTCTTGGTTTTGCTAGTTTAAAACAGTAGTTTCATCGTGATTTCACAAAAATCCACCGTTTCGAACTAAAGAAACATGAACTTATCAGTTTGAATAGTTGAAAACAGCGTTTTTCTATGTTTATGCAAGTTTAAAACAGCAATTTTATCGTCGTTTCTCATAAATCGCCGTTTCGCACGAAAGAAACATGAATTTATCAGTTTGAATAGTTGAAAACAGCGTTTTTCTATGTTTTTGCAAGTTTAAAACAGCAATTTTATTTTCATTTCTCATAAATCGCCGTTTCGCACGAAAGAAATATGAATTTATCAGTTTGAATAGTTGAAAATAGCGTTTTTTTATGTTTTTGCAAGTTTAAAACAACAGTTTTATCGTGATTTCTCATAAATCGCCGTTTCGCACGAAAGAAACATGAATTTGTCAGTTTGAATAGTTCAAAACAGCGTTTTTCTATGTTTTTGCAAGTTTAAAACAGCAATTTTATCGTCATTTCTCATAACTCGCCGTTTCGCACGAGAAAAACATGAATTTATCAGTTTGAGTAGTTGAAAACAGCGTTTTTCTATGTTTTTGTAAGTTTAAAACAGCAATTTTATCGTCATTTCTCATAAATCGCCGTTTCGCACGAAAGAAACATGAATATATCAGTTTGAATAGTTAAAAACAGCGTTTTTCTATGTTTTTGCAAGTTTAAAAAAGTAATTTTACCGTCATTTCTCATAAATCGCCGTTTCGCACGAAAGAAACATGAATTTGTCAGTTTGAATAGTTCAAAACAGCGTTTTTCTATGTTTTTGCAAGTTTAAAACTGCAATTTTATCGTCATTTCTCATAAATCGCCGTTTCGCACGAAAGAAACATGAGTTTGTCAGTTTGAATAGTTCTAAACAGCGTTTTTCTATGTTTTTGCAAGTTTAAAACAGCAATTTTATCGTCATTTCCCATAAATCGCCGTTTCGCACGAAAGAAACATGAATTTTTAAGTTTGAATAGTTGAAAACAGCATTTTATCGTGATTTCACAAAAATCCGCAGTTTCCAACAAAAGAAATTCATCAGTTTGATTAGTTGAAAACAGCGTTTTTTATGTTTCTACAAGATTTAAACAGCAATTTGAATCTCATAATTCGCCGTTTCGCACGAAAGAAACATTTCACCCAATCCAAACACCACAAACACCAAACCTAAAACCCCGAACCTCAATCCCCAAACTCAAACCCCAACCCTCAACCCTAAACCTCAAACCTCGAACCCCAAACCTCAAACTTCGAACCCCAAATCCCTAACCTCAAACCCCAAACCTCAACCCCAAACCTCAACCCCAAATCTCAACCCCAAACCTCAACCCCAAACCTCAACCCCAAACCTCAACCCCAAACCTCAACCCCAAACCTCAACCCCAAACCCCAAAACTCGAACCCCCAACCCCAAACCTCAAACCCCAATCCTCAAACCCAAACCTCAAACCTCGAACCCCAAACCTAAAACCTCGAACCCCAAACCCCAAACCTCAAACACCGAACCCCAACCCCAAAACTCAAACCCCAAACCTTAACCCCAAACCCCAAAACTCGAAACCCAAACCCTTAACCTCAAACCCCAAACTTAAACCCCAAACCTCAAACCTCGAACCCCAAACCACAAAACTGAATTTGTCAGTATGGATAGTTCAAAACAGCGTTTTCTATGTTTTTGCAAGTTTAAAACAGCATTTTAAATACGTCAGTTGAGATTGTTGAAAACAGCGTTTTCTTGGTTTTGCTAGTTTAAAACAGTAGTTTCATCGTGATTTCACAAAAATCCACCGTTTCGAACTTAAGAAACATGAACTTATCAGTTTGAATAGTTGAAAACAGCGTTTTTCTTGTTTTTGCAAGTTTAAAACAGTAATTTTATCGTCATTTCTCATAAATCGCCGTTTCGCACGAAATAAACATGAATTTATCAGTTTGAATAGTTGAAAACAGCGTTTTTCTATGTTTTTGCAAGTTTAAAACAGCAATTTGATCGTCATTTCTCATAAATCGCCGTTTCGCACGAAAGAAACATGAATTTATCAGTTTGAGTTGGTAAAAAATAGAATTTTTCTATATTTTGCAAGTTTAAAACAGCAATTTTATCGTCATTTCTCATGTATTGCCGTTTCGCACGGAAGAAACATGAATTTGTCAGTTTATATAGTTGAAAACAGCGTTTTTCTATGTTTTTGCGTGTTTAAAACAGCAATTTTATCGTCATTTCTCATAAATCGCCGTATCGCACGGAAGAAACATGTTTTTGTCAGTTTGAATAGTAAAAAACAGCGTTTTTCTATGTTTATGCAAGTTTAAAACAGCAATTTTATCGTCATTTCTCATAAATCGCCGTTTCGCACGAATGAACCGTGAATTTGTCAGTTTGAATAGTTGAAAACAGCGTTTTTCTATGTTTTTGCAAGTTTAAAACAGCAATTTTATCGTCATTTCTCATAAATCGCCGGTTCGCACAGAAGAAACATGAATTTGTCAGTTTTAATAGTTCAAAACAGCGTTTTTCTATGTTTTTGCAAGTTTAAAACAGCAATTTTATCGTCATTTCTCATAAATCGCCGTTTCGCACGTAAGAAACATGAATTTATCAGTTTGAATAGTTGAAAACAGCGTTTTTCTATGTTTCTGCAAGTTTAAAACAGCAATTTTATCGTCATTTCTCATAAATCGCCGTTTCGAACGAAAGAAACATGGATTTATCAGTTTGAACAGTTTAAAACAGCATTTTTCTATGTTTTTGCAAGTTTAAAACAGCAATTTTATCGTTATTTTTCATAAATCGCCGTTACGCACAAAAGAAACATGAATTTATCAGTTTGAGTAGTTGAAAATAGCGTTATTCTATGTTTTTGCAAGTTTAAAACAGCAATTTTATCGTCATTTCTCATAAATCGCCGTTTCGCACGGAAGAAATATGAATTTGTCAGTTTGAATAGTTGATAACAGCGTTTTTCTATGTTTTTGCAAGTTTAAACCAGCAATTTTATCGTGATTTCACAAAAATCCACCGTTTCGAACGTAAGAAACATGAATTTATCAGTTTGGATAGTTGAAAACAGCGTTTTTCTATGTTTTTGCAAGTTTAAAACAGCAATTTTATCGTCATTTCTCATAAATCGCCGTTTCGCACGAAAGAAACCTGAATTTATCAGTTTGAATAGTTAAAAACAGGGTTTTTCTATGTGTTTGCATGTTTAATATAGCAATTATATCGTCATTTCTCATAAATCGCCGTTTCGCACGAAAGAAACATGAATTTGTCAGTTTTAATAGTTCAAAACAGCGTTTTTCTATGTTTTTGCAAGTTTAAAACAGCAATATTATCGTCATTTCTCATAAATCGCCGTTTTACACGAAAGAAACATGAATTTGTGAGTTTGAATAGTCCAAAACAGCGTTTTTCTATGTTTTTGAAAGTTTAAAACAGCAATTTTATCGTCATTTCTCATAAATCGCCGTTTCGCACGAAAGAAACATGAATTTATCAGTTTGAATAGTTGAAAATAGCGTTTTTCTATGTTTTTGCAAGTTTAAAACAGCAATTTTATCGTCATTTCTCATAAATCGCCGTTTCGCACGAAAGAAACATGAATTTATCAGTTTGAATAGTTGAAAACAGCGTTTTCTATCTTCTTGCAAGTTTAAAACAGCATTTTAAATACGTCAGTTTAGATTGTTGAAAACAGCGTATTTTGCTAGTTTAAAACAGCAGTTTTATCGTGATTTCACAAAAATCCACCGTTTCGAAGGAAAGAAACATGAATTTATCTGTTTGAATAGTTGAAAACAGCGTTTTTCTATGTTTTTGCAAGTTTAAAACAGCAATTTTATCGTCATTTCTCTTAAATCGCCTTTTCTCACGAAAGAAACATGAATTTATCAGTTTGAATAGTTGAAAACAGCGTTTTATCGTGATTTCACAAAAATCCGCAGTTTTCAACAAAAGAAGTTCATCAGTTTGATTAGTTGAAAACAGCGTTTTTTATGTTTTTACAAATTTAAAACAGCAGTTTGAGTCTCATAATTCGCCGTTTCGCACGAAAGAAACATTTCACCCAATCCAAACACCACAAACACTAAACCTAAAACCCCGAACCCCAATCCCCAAACTCAAACCCCAACCCTAAACCCAAAACCTCAAACCTCGAATCCCAAACCTCAGACTTCGAACCCCAAATCCCTAACCTCAAACCCCAAACCTCAACCCCAAACCTTAACCCCAAACCTCAACCTCAAACCTCAACCCCAAACCCCAAAACTCGAACCCCCGACCCCAAACCTCAAACCCCAAACCTCAACCCCAAACCTCAAACCTCAAACCCCAACCCTCAACCCTAAACCTCAAACCTCGAACCCCAAACCTCAAACTTCTAACCCCAAATCCCTAACCTCAAACCCCAAACCTCAACCCCAAACCTCAACCCCAAACCTCAACCCAAACCCCAAAACTCGAACCCCCAACCCCAAACCTCAAACCCCAAACCACAAACTTCGAACCCCAAATCCCTAACCTCAAACCCCAAACCTCAACCCCAAACCTCAACCCCAAACTTCAACCCCAAACCTAAACCCCAAACTTAAACTACAAACCTCGACCCCAAACCCCAAAACTCGAACGCCCAACCCCAAACCTCAAACACCAAACCTCAAAACCCAAACCTCAAACCTCGAACCCCAAACCTGAAACCTCGAAACCCAAACCCCAAACCTCAAACACCGAACCTCAACCCCAAAACTCAAACAGCGAACCCCAAACCTCAAACCCCAAAACTCAACCCCAAACCCCAAAACTCGAAGCCCAAACCCCAAACCTCAAACCCCAAACCTCAACCCCAAACCTCAAACCTCGAACCCCAAACCACAAAACTGAATTTGTCAGTATGGATAGTTCAAAACAGCGTTTTCTATGTTTTTGCAAGTTTAAAAAAGCATTTTAAATACGTCAGTTGAGATTGTTGAAAACAGCGTTTTCTTGGTTTTGCGAGTTTAAAACAGCAGTTTCATCGTGATTTCACAAAAATCCACCGTTTCGAACTAAAGAAACATGAACTTATCAGTTTGAATAGTTGAAAACAGCGTTTTTCTTGTTTTTGCAATTTTAAAACAGCAATTTTATCGTCATTTCTCATAAATCGCCGTTTCGCACGGAAGAAACATGAATTTGTCAGTTTAAATAGTTGAAAACAGCGTTTTTTTATGTTTTTGCAAGTTTAAAACAGCAATTTTAACGTCATTTCTCATAAATCGCCGTTTCGCACGGAAGAAACATGAATTTGTCAGTTTGAATAGTTGAAAACAGCGTTTTTCTATGTTTTTGCAAGTTTAAAACAGCAATTTTATCGTCATTTCTCATAAATCGCCGTTTCGCACGGAAGAAACATGAATTTATCAGTTTGAATAGTTGAAAACAGCATTTTTCTATGTTTCTGCAAGTTTAAAACAGCAATTTTATCGTCATTTCTCATAAATCGCCGTTTCGCACGAAAGAAACATGAATTTATCAGTTTGAACAGTTGAAAACAGCATTTTTCTATGTTTTTGCAAGATTAAAACAACAATTTTATCGTTATTTTTCATAAATCGCCGTTACGCACGAAAGAAACATGAATTTATCAGTTTGAGTAATTGAAAATAGCGTTATTCTATGTTTTTGCAAGTTTAAAACAGCAATTTTATCGTCATTTATCATAAATCGCCGTTTCGCACGGAAGAAATATGAATTTGTCAGTTTGAATAGTTGATAACAGCGTTTTTCTATGTTTTTGCAAGTTTAAACCAGCAATTTTATCGTCATTTCTCATAAATCGCCGTTTCGCACGAAAGATACATGAATTTATCAGTTTGAATAGTTGAAAACAGCGTTTTTCTATGTTTTTGCAAGTTTAATATAGCAATTTTACGTCATTTCTCATAAATCGCCGTTTCACACGAAAGAAACATGAATTTGTCAGTTTGAATAGTTCAAAACAGCGTTTTTCTATGTTTTTGCAAGTTTAAAACGGCAATATTATCGTCATTTCTCATAAATCGCAGTTTTACACAAAAGAAACATGAATTTGTTAGTTTGAATAGTCCAAAACAGCGTTTTTCTATGTTTTTGCAAGTTTAAAACAGCAATTTTATCGTCATTTCTCATAAATCGCCGTTTCGCACGAAAGAAACATGAATTTATCAGTTTGAATAGTTGAAAACAGCGTTTTTCTTGTTTTTGCAATTTTAAAACAGCAATTTTATCGTCATTTCTCATAAATCGCCGTTTCGCACGGAAGAAACATGAATTTGTCAGTTTAAATAGTTGAAAACAGCGTTTTTTTATGTTTTTGCAAGTTTAAAACAGCAATTTTAACGTCATTTCTCATAAATCGCCGTTTCGCACGGAAGAAACATGAATTTGTCAGTTTGAATAGTTGAAAACAGCGTTTTTCTATGTTTTTGCAAGTTTAAAACAGCAATTTTATCGTCATTTCTCATAAATCGCCGTTTCGCACGGAAGAAACATGAATTTATCAGTTTGAATAGTTGAAAACAGCATTTTTCTATGTTTCTGCAAGTTTAAAACAGCAATTTTATCGTCATTTCTCATAAATCGCCGTTTCGCACGAAAGAAACATGAATTTATCAGTTTGAACAGTTGAAAACAGCATTTTTCTATGTTTTTGCAAGATTAAAACAACAATTTTATCGTTATTTTTCATAAATCGCCGTTACGCACGAAAGAAACATGAATTTATCAGTTTGAGTAGTTGAAAATAGCGTTATTCTATGTTTTTGCAAGTTTAAAACAGCAATTTTATCGTCATTTATCATAAATCGCCGTTTCGCACGAAAGAAACATGAATTTATCAGTTTGAATAGTTGAAAACAGCGTTTTTCTATGTTTTTGCAAGTTTAATATAGCAATTTTACGTCATTTCTCATAAATCGCCGTTTCGCACGAAAGAAACATGAATTTGTCAGTTTGAATAGTTCAAAACAGCGTTTTTCTATGTTTTTGCAAGTTTAAAACGGCAATATTATCGTCATTTCTCATAAATCGCAGTTTTACACAAAAGAAACATGAATTTGTCAGTTTGAATAGTCCAAAACAGCGTTTTTCTATGTTTTTGCAAGTTTAAAACAGCAATTTTATCGTCATTTCTCATAAATCGCCGTTTCGCACGAAAGAAACATGAATTTATCAGTTTGAATAGTTGAAAACAGCGTTTTCTATCTTCTTGCAAGTTTAAAACAGCATTTTAAATACGTCAGTTTAGATTGTTGAAAACAGCGTATTTTGCTAGTTTAAAACAGCAGTTTTATCGTGATTTCACAAAAATCCACTGTTTCGAAGGAAAGAAACATGAATTTATCAAATTGAATAGTTGAAAATGGCGTTTTTCTATGTTTTTGCAAGTTTAAAACAGCAATTTTATCGTCAATTCTCATAAATCGCCGTTTCGCACGAAAGAAACATGAATTTGTCAGTTTGGATAGTTCAAAACAGCGTTTTCTATGTTTTTGCAAGTTTAAAACAGCAATTTTATCGTCATTTCTCATAAATCGCCGTTTCGCACGGAAGAAACATGAATTTATCAGTTTGAATAGTTGAAAACAGCGTTTTTTTATGTTTTTGCAAGTTTAAAACAGCAATTTTATCGTCATTTCTCATAAATCGCCGTTTCGCACGGAAGAAACATGAATTTGTCAGTTTGAGTAGTTGAAAACAGCGTTTTTCTATGTTTTTGCAAGTTTAAAACAGCATTTTTATCGTCATTTCTCATAAATCGCCGTTTCGCACGTAAGAAACATGAATTTATCAGTTTGAATAGTTGAAAACAGCGTTTTTCTATGTTTCTGCAAGTTTAAAACAGCAATTTTATAATCATTTTTCATAAATCGCCGTTTCGAACGAAAGAAACATGAATTTATCAGTTTGAACAATTGAAAACAGCATTTTTCTATGTTTTTGCAAGTTTAATATAGCAATTTTACGTCATTTCTCATAAATCGCCGTTTCGCACGAAAGAAACATGAATTTGTCAGTTTGAATAGTTCAAAACAGCGTTTTTCTATGTTTTTGCAAGTTTAAAACGGCAATATTATCGTCATTTCTCATAAATCGTAGTTTTACACGAAAGAAACATGAATTTGTCAGTTTGAATAGTCCAAAACAGCGTTTTTTTATGTTTTTGCAAGTTTAAAACAGCAATTTTATCGTCATTTCTCATAAATCGCCGCTTCGCATGGAAGAGACATGAATTTGTCAGTTTAAATAGTTGTAAACAGCGTTTTTCTATGTTTTTGCGAGTTAAAACAGCAATTTTATCGTAATTTCTCATAAATCGCCGTTTCGCACGAAAGAAACATGAATTTATCTGTTTGAATAGTTGAAAACAGCGTTTTTCTATGTTTTTGCAAGTTTATAACAGCAATTTTATCGTCAATTCTCATAAATCGCCGTTTCGCACAAAAGAAACATGAATTTGTCAGTTTGGATAGTTCAAAACAGCGTTTTCTATGTTTTCGCAAGTTTAAAACAGCATTTTAATTACGTCAGTTTAGATTGTTGAAAACAGCGTATTTTGCTAGTTTAAAACAACAGTTTTATCGTGATTTCACAAAAATTCACCGTTTCGAAGGAAAAAAACATGAATTTATCTGATTGAATAGTTGAAAACAGCGTTTTTCTATGTTTTTGCAAGTTTAAAACAGCAATTTTATCGTCATTTCTCTTAAATCGCCGTTTCTCACGAAAGAAACATGAATTTATCAGTTTGACTAGTTTAAAACAGGGTTTTATCGTGATTTCACAAAAATCCGCAGTTTCCAACAAAAGAAATTCATCAGTTTGATTAGTTGAAAACAGCGTTTTTTATGTTTTTACAAGTTTAAAACAGCAATTTGAATCTCATAATTCGCCGTTTCGCACGAAAGAGACATTTCACCCAATCCAAACACCACAAACACCAAACCTAAAACCCCGAACCCCAATCCCCAAACTCAAACCCCAACCCTCAACCCAAAACCTCAAACCTCGAATCCCAAACCTCAGACTTCGAACCCCAAATCCCTAACTTCAAACCCCAAACCTCAACCCCAAACCTCAACCCCAAACCTCAACCCCAAACCTCAACCCCAAACCCCAAAACTCGAACCCCAAACCCCAAACCTCAAACCCCAAACCTCAACCCCAAACCTCAAACCTCGAACCCCAAACCACAAAACTGAATTTGTCAGTATGGTTTGTTCAAAACAGCGTTTTCTATGTTTTTGCAAGTTTAAAACAGCATTTTAAATACGTCAGTTGAAATTGTTGAAAACAGCGTTTTCTTAGTTTTGCTAGTTTAAAACAGCAGTTTCATCGTGATTTCACAAAAATCCACCGTTTCGAACTAAAGAAACATGAACTTATCAGTTTTAATAGTTGAAAACCGCGTTTTTCTATGTTTTTGCAAGATTAAAACAGCAATTTTATCGTCATTTCTAATAAATCGCCGTTTCGCACGAAATAAACATGAATTTATCAGTTTGAATAGTTGAAAACTGCGTTTTTCTATGTTTTTGCGAGTTTAAAACAGCAATTTTATCGTCATTTCTCATAAATCGCCGTTTCGCACGAAAGAAACATGAATTTATCAGTTTGAATAGTTGAAAACAGCGTTTTTCTATGTTTTTGCAAGTTTAAAACAGCAATTTTATCGTCATTTCTCATAAATCGCCGTTTCGCACGAAAGAAACATGAATTTATTAGTTTGAACAGTTGAACACAGCGTTTTTCTATGTTTTTGCAAGTTTAAAACAGCAATTTTATCGTCATTTCTCATAAATCGCCGTTTCGCACGAAAGAAACATGAATTTATCAGTTTGAACAGTTGAACACAGCGTTTTTCTATGTTTTTGCAAGTTTAAAACAGCAATTTTATCGTCATTTCTCATAAATCGCCGTTTCGCACGAAAGAAACATGAATTTATAAGTTTGAGTTGTTAAAAATAGCGTTTTTCTATGTTTTTGCAAGTTTAAAATAGCAATTTTATAGTCATTTCTCATAAATCGCCGTTTCGCACGGAAGAAACATGAATTTGTCAGTTTAAATAGTTGAAAACAGCGTTTTTCTATGTTTTTGCGATTTTAAAACAGCAATTTTATCGTCATTTCTCATAAATCGCCGTTTCGCACGGAAGAGACATGAATTTGTCAGTTTGAATAGTAAAAAACAGCGTTTTTCTATGTTTTTGCAAGTTTAAAACAGCAATTTTATCGTCATTTCTCATAAATCGCCGTTTCGCACGAAAGAAACATGAATTTGTCAGTTTGAATAGTTGAAAACAGCGTTTTTCTATGTTTTTGCAAGTTTAAAACAGCAATTTTATCGTCATTTCTCATAAATAGCCGTTTCGTATGGAAGAAACATGAATTTATCAGTTTGAATAGTTGAAAACAGCGTTTTTCTATGTTTCTGCAAGTTTAAAACAGCAATTTTATCGTCATTTCTCATAAATCGCCATTTCGCACGAAAGAAACATGAATTTATCAGTTTGAACAGTTGAAAACAGCATTTTTCTATGTTTTTGCAAAGTTTAAAACAGCAATTTTATCGTTATTTTTCATAAATCGCCGTTACGCACGAAAGAAACATGAATTTATCAGTTTGAGTAGTTATAAATAGCGTTATTCTATGTTTTTGCAAGTTTAAAACAGCAATTTTATCGTCATTTCTTATAAATCGCCGTTTCGCACGGAAGAAATATGAATTTGTCAGTGTGAATAGTTGAAAACAGCGTTTTTTCTATGTTTTTGCAAGTTTAAAACAGAAATTTTATCGTGATTTCACAAAAATCCACCGTTTTGAACGTAAGAAACATGAATTTATCAGTTTGAATAGTTGAAAACAGCGTTTTTCTAAGTTTTTGTAAGTTTAAAACAGCAATTTTATCGTCATTTTTAATAAATCGCAGTTTCGCACGAAAGAAACATGAATTTATCAGTTTGAATAGTTGGAAACAGCGTTTTCTATGGTCTTGCAAGTTTAAAACAGCATTTTATATACGTCAGTTTAGATTGTTGAAAACAGCGAATTTTGCTAGTTTAAAACAGCAGTTTTATCGTGATTTCACAAAAATCCACTGTTTCGAAGGAAAGAAACATGAATTTATCAGTTTGAATAGTTGAAAACGGCGTTTTTCTATGTTTTTGCAAGTTTAAAACAGCAATTTTATCGTCATTTCTAATAAATCGCAGTTTCGCACGAAAGAAACATGAATTTATCAGTTTGAATAGTTGAAAACAGCGTTTTCTTTGTTCTTGCAAGTTTAAAACAGCATTTTAAATACGTCAGTTTAGATTGTTGAAAACAGCGTATTTTGCTAGTTTAAAACAGCAGTTTTATCGTGATTTCACAAAAATCCACTGTTTATCAGTTTTAATAGTTGAAAACGGCGTTTTTCTATGTTTTTGCAAGTTTAAAACAGCAATTTTATCGTCAATTCTCATAAATCGCCGTTTCGCACGAAAGAAACATGAATTTGTCAGTCTGGATAGTTCAAAACAGCGTTTTCTATGTTTTTGCAAGTTTAAAACAGCATTTTAAATACGTCAGTTTAGATTGTTGAAAACAGCGTATTTTGCTAATTTAAAACAACAGTTTTATCGTGATTTCACAAAAATCCACCGTTTCGAAGGAAAGAAACATGAATTTATCTGTTTGAATAGTTGAAAACAGCGTTTTTCTATGTTTTTGCAAGTTTAAAACAGCAATTTTATCGTCATTTCTCTTAAATCGCCGTTTCTCACGAAAGAAACATGAATTCATCAGTTTAATTAGTTGAAAACAGCGTTTTTTATGTTTTTACAAGTTTAAAACAGCAATTTTAATCTCATAATTCGCCGTTTCGCACGAAAGAGACATTTCACCCAATCCAAACACCACAAACACCAAACCTAAAACCCCGAACCCCAATCCCCAAACTCAAACCCCAACCCTCAACCCAAAACCTCAACCCCAAACCCCAAAACTCGAACCCCCAACCCCAAACCTCAAACCCCAAACCTCAAACTTCGAACCCCAAATCTCTAACCTCAAACCCAAAACCTCTACCCCAAACCTCAACCCCAAACCTCAACCCCAAACCTCAACCCCAAACCTCAACCTTAAACCTCAACCTTAAACCCCAAAACTCGAACCCCCAACCCGAAACCTCAAAACCCCAAACCTCAAACCCAAACCTCAAACCTCGAACCCCAAACCTCAAACCTCGAACCCCAAACCCCAAACCTCAAACACCGAACCCCAACCCCAAACCTCAAACAGCGAACCCCAAACCTCAAACCCCAAACCACAACCCCAAACCCCAAAACTCGAACCCCAAACCCCAAACCTCAAACCATAAACCTCAACCCCAAACCTCAAACCTCGAACCCCAAACCACAAAACTGAATTTGTCAGTATGGATTGTTCAAAACAGCGTTTTCCATGTTTTTGCAAGTTTAAAACAGCATTTTAAATACGTCAGTTGAGATTGTTGAAAACAGCGTTTTCATGGTTTTGCTAGTTTAAAAACAGCAATTTTATCGTCATTTCTCATAAATCGCCGTTTCGCACGGAAGAACCATGAATTTGTCAGTTTGAATAGTTGAAAACAGCGTTTTTCTATGTTTTTGCAAGTTTTAAAACAGCAATTTTATCGTCATTTCTCATAAATCGCCGTTTCGCACGGAAGAAACATAAATTTTCAGTTTGAATAGTTGAAAACAGCGTTTTTTTATGTTTTTGCAAGTTTAAAACAGCAATTTTATCGTCATTTCTCATAAATCGCCGTTTCGCACGGAAGAAAACATGAATTTGTCAGTTTGAATAGTTGAAAAACAGCGTTTTTCTATGTTTTTGCAAGTTTAAAACAGCAATTTTATCGTCATTTCTCATAAATCGCCGTTTTGCACGTAACAAACATGAATTTATCAGTTTGAATGGTTGAAAACAGCGTTTTTCTATGTTTCTGCAAGTTTAAAACAGCAATTTTTATCGCCATTTTTCATAAATCGCCGTTTTGAATGAAAGAAACATGAATTTATCAGTTTGAACAGTTGAAAACAGCATTTTTCTATGTTTTTTCCAAGTTTAAAACAGCAATTTTATCGTTATTTTTCATAAATCGCCGTTACGCACGAAAGAAACATGAATTTATCAGTTTGAGTAGTTGAAAATAGCGTTTATTCTATGTTTTTGCAAGTTTAAAACAGCAATTTTATCGTCATTTCACATAAATCGCCGTTTCGCACGGAAGAAATATGAATTTGTCAGTTTGAATAGTTGATAACAGCGTTTTTCTATGTTTTTGCAAGTTTAATATAGCAATTTTATCGTCATTTCTCATAAATCGCCGTTTCGCACGAAAGAAAACATGAATTTGTCAGTTTGAATAGTTCAAAACAGCGTTTTTCTATGTTTTTGCAAGTTTTAAAACAGCAATTTTATAGTCATTTCTCATAAATCGCCGTTTTATACGAAAGAAACATGAATTTGTCAGTTTTGAATAGTTCAAAACAGCGTTTTTCTATGTTTTTGCAAGTTTAAAACAGCAATTTTATCCGTCATTTCTCTTAAATCGCCGTTTCGCACGAAAAGAAACATGACTTTGTCAGTTTGAATAGTTGAAAACAGCGTTTTTCTATGTTTTTGCAAGTTTAAAACAGCAATTTTTACGTCATTTCTCATAAATAGCCGTTTCGTACGGAAGAAACATGAATTTATCAGTTTGAATAGTTGAAAACAGCGTTTTTCTATGTTTCTGCAAGTTTAAAACAGCAATTTTATCGTCATTTCTCATAAATCGCCATTTCGCACGTAAGAAACATGAATTTATCAGTTTGAACAGTTGAAAACAGCATTTTTCTATGTTTTTGCAAAGTTAAAAACAGCAATTTTATCGTTATTTTTCATAAATCGCCGTTACGCACGAAAGAAACATGAATTTATCAGTTTGAGTAGTTGAAAATAGCGTTATTCTATGTTTTTGCAAGTTTAAAACAGCAATTTTATCGTCATTTCTCATAAATCGCCGTTTCGCACGGAAGAAATATGAATTTGTCAGTGTGAATAGTAAAAACAGCGTTTTTCTATGTTTTTGCAAGTTTAATATAGCAATTTTATCGTCATTTCTCATAAATCGCCGTTTCGCACGAAAGAAACATGAATTTGTCAGTTTGAATAGTCCAAAACAGCGTTTTTCTATGTTTTTGCAAGTTTTAAAACAGCAATTTTATCGTCATTTCTCATAAATCGCCGTTTCGCACGAAAGAAAGATGAATTTATCAGTTTGAATAGTTGAAAACAGCGTTTTTCTATGTTTTTGCAAGTTTAAAACAGCAATATTATCGTCATTTCTTATAAATCGCCGTTTCACACGAAAGAAACATGAATTTATCAGTTCGGATAGTTCAAAACAGCGTTTTCTATGTTCTTGCAAGTTTAAAACAGCATTTTAAATACGTCAGTTTAGATTGTTGAAAACATCGTATTTTGCTTGTTTAAAACAGCAGTTTTATCGTGATTTCACAAAAATCCACTGTTTCGAAGGAAAGAAACATGAATTTATCAGTTTGAACAGTTGAAAATGGCGTTTTTCTATGTTTTTGCAAGTTTAAAACAGCAATTTTATCGTCAATTCTCATAAATCGCCGTTTCGCACGAAAGAAACATGAATTTGTCAGTTTGGATAGTTCAAAACAGCGTTTTCTATGTTTTTGCAAGTTTAAAACAGCATTTTAAATACGTCAGTTTAGATTGTTGAAAACAGCGTATTTTGCTAGTTTAAAACAACAGTTTTATCGTGATTTCACAAAAATCCACTGTTTCGAAGGAAAGAAACATGAATTTATCAGTTTGAACAGTTGAAAACAGCGTTTTTCTATGTTTTTGCAAGTTTAAAACAGCAGTTTTATCGTGATTTCACAAAAATCCACCGTTTCGAACGAAAGAAACATGAATTTATCAGTTTGAATAATTGAAAACAGCGTTTTTCTAGGTTTTTGCAAGTTTAAAACAGCAATTTTATCGTCATTTCTCTTAAATCGCCGTTTCTCACGAAAGAAACATGAATTTATCAGTTTGAATAGTTGAAAACAGCGTTTTATCGTGATTTCACAAAAATCCGCAGTTTCCAACAAGAGAAATTCATCAGTTTGATTAGTTGAAAACAGCGTTTTTTATGTTTTTACAAGATTAAAACAGCAATTTGAATCTCATAATTCGCCGTTTCGCACGAAAGAAACATTTCACCCAATCCAAACACCACAAACACCAAACCTAAAACCCCGAACCTCAATCCACAAACTCAAACCCCAACCCTCAACCCTAAACCTCAAACTTCGAACCCCAAACCTCAAACTTCGAACCTAAAATCCCTAACCTCAAACCCCAAACCTCAACCCCAAACCTCAACCCCAAACCTCAACCCCAAACTTTAACCCCAAACCTCAACCCCAAACCTCAACCCCAAACCTCAACCCCAAACCTCAACTTAAACCCCAAAACTCGAACCCTCAACCCCAAACCTCAAACTTCGAACCCCAAATCCCTAACCTCAAACCCCAAACCTCAACCCTAAACCTCAACCCCAAACCTCAACCCCAAACCTCAACATCAAACCTCAACTACAAACCTCGATCCCAAACCTCAACCCCAAACCCCAAAACTCGAACGCCCAACCCCAAACCTCAAACACCAAACCTCAAACCCAAACCTCAAACCTCGAACCCCAAACCTCAAACCTCGAACCCCAAACCCCAAACGTCAAACACCGAACCCCAACCCCAAAACTCAAACAGCGAACCCCAAACCTCAAACCCCAAACCTCATCCCCAAACCCCAAAACTCAAACCCCAAACCCCAAACCTAAAACCCCAAACCTCAAACCTCGAACCCCAAACCACAAAACTGAATTTGTCAGTATGGATAGTTCAAAACAGCGTTTTCTATGTTTTTGCAAGTTTAAAACAGCATTTTAAATACGTCAGTTGAGATTGTTGAAAACAGCGTTTTCTTGGTTTTGCTAGTTTAAAACAGCAGTTACATCGTGATTTCACAAAAATCCACCGTTTCGAACTAAAGAAACATGAACTTATCAGTTTGAATAGTTGAAAACAGCGTTTTTCTTGTTTTTGCAAGTTTAAAACAGTAATTTTATCGTCATTTCTCATAAATCGCCGTTTCGCACGAAATAAACATAAATTTATCAGTTTGAATAGTTGAAAACAGCGTTTTCTATGTTTTTGCAATTTTCAAAAAGCAATTTTATCGTCATTTCTCATAAATCGCCGTTTCGCACGAAAGAAACATGAATTTGTCAGTTTGAATAGTTCAAAAGACCGTTTTTCTATGTTTTTGCAAGTTTAAAACAGCAATTTTATCGTCATTTCTCATAAATCGCCGTTTCACACGAAAGAAACATGAATTTGTCAGTTTGAATAGTTCAAAAGACCGTTTTTCTATGTTTTTGCAAGTTTAAAACAGCAATTTTATCGTCATTTCTCATAAATCGCCGTTTCACACGAAAGAAACATGAATTTGTCAGTTTGAATAGTTCAAAACAGCGTTTTTCTATGTTTTTGCAAGTTTAAAACAGCAATTTTATCGTCATTTTTCATAAATCGCCGTTTCGCACGAAAGAAACATGAATTTGTCAGTTTGAATAGTTCAAAACAGCGTTTTTCTATGTTTTTGCAAGTTTAAAACTGCAATTTTATCGTCATTTCTCATAAATCGCCGTTTCGCACGAAAGAAACATGAGTTTGTCAGTTTGAATAGTTCAAAACAGCGTTTTTCTATGTTTTTGCAAGTTTAAAACAGCAATTTTATCGTCATTTCTCATAAATCGCCGTTTTGCACGAAAAAAACATGAATTTATCAGTTTGAATAGTTGAAAACAGGGTTTTTCTATGTTTTTGCAAGTTTAAACAGCAATTTTATCGTCATTTCTCATAAATCGCCGTTTCGCACGAAAGAAACATGAATTTGTCAGTTTGAATAGTTCAAAACAGCGTCTTTCTATGTTTTTGCAAGTTTAAAACAGCAATTTTATCGTCATTTCTCATAAATCGCCGTTACGCACGAAAGAAACCTGAATTTATCAGTTTGAATAGTGAAAAACAGCGTTTTTCTATGTTTTTGCAAGTTTAAAACAGCAATTTTATCGTCATTTTTCATAAATCGCCGTTTCGCACGAAAGAAACATGAATTTGTCAGTTTGTATAGTTTAAAACAGCGTTTTTCTATGTTTTTGCAAGTTTAAAGCAGCAATTTTATCGTCATTTCTCATAAATCGCCGTTTCGCACGAAAGAAACATGAATTTATCAGTTTGAATAGTAGAAAACAGCGTTTTTCTATGTTTTTGCAAGTTTAAAACAGCAGTTTTATCGTGAATTCACAAAAATCCACCGTTTCGAACGAAAGAAACATGAATTTATCACTTTGAATAGTTGAAAACAGCGTTTTTCTATTTTTTTGCAAGTTTAAAACAGCAATTTTATCGTCATTTCTTACAAATCGCCGTTTCGCATGAAAGAAACATGAATTTGTCAGTTTGAATAGTTCAAAACAGTTTTTCTATGTTTTTGCAAGTTTAAAACAGCAATTTTTTCGTCATTTTTCATAAATCGCCGTTTTGCACGAAAGAAACATGAATTTATCAGTTTGAATAGTTGAAAACAGCGTTTTTCTATGTTTTTGCAAGTTTAAAACAGCAATTTTATCGTTATTTCTCATAAATCGCCGTTTCGCACGAAAGAAACATGAATTTATCAGTTTGAATAGTTTAAAACAGCGTTTTTCTATGTTTTTGCAAGTTTAAAACAGCAATTTTATGGTCATTTCTCATAAATCGCCGTTTCGCACGAAAGAAATATGAATTTGTCAGTTTGAATAGTTCAAAATAGCGTTTTTCTATGTTTCTGCAAGTTTAAAACAGCAATTTTATCGTCATTTTTCATAAATCGTTGTTCCGCACGAAAGAAACATGAATTTATCAGTTTGAATAGTTGGAAACAGCGTTTTTCTATGTTTTTGCAAGTTTAAAACAGCAATTTTATCGTCATTTCTCATAAATCGCCTTTGCGCACAGAAGAAACATGAATTTTTCCGTTTGAATAGTTGAAAACAGCGTTTTTCTATGGTTTTGCAAGTTTAAAACAGCAATTTTATCGTGATTTCACAAAAATCCACCGTTTCGAACGTAAGAAACATGAATTTATCAGTTTGAATAGTTGAAAACAGCGTTTTTCTATGTTTTTGCAAGTTTAAAACAGCAATTTTATCGTCATTTCTCATAAATCGCAGTTTCGCACGAAAGAAACATGAATTTGTCAGTTTGAATAGTTCAAAACAGCGTTTTTCTATGTTTTTGCAAGTTTAAAACAGCAATTTTATCGTCATTTCTCATAAATCGCCGTTTCGCACGAAAGAAACCTGAATTTATCAGTTTGAATAGTTGAAAACAGGGTTTGTCTATGTTTTTGCAAGTTTAAAACAGCAATTTTATCGTCATTTCTCATAAATCGCCGTTTCGCACGAAAGAAACATGAATTTATCAGTTTGAATAGTAGAAAACAGCGTTTTTCTATGTTTTTGCAAGTTTAAAACAGTAAATTTCCGTCGTTTCTCATAAATCGCCGTTTCGCACGAAAAAAACATGAATTTGTCAGTTTGAATAGTTCAAAACAGCGTTTTTCTATGTTTTTGCAAGTTTAAAACAGCAGTTTTATCGTGATTTCTCAGAATTCGCCGTTTTGCACGAAAGAAACATGAATTTATCAGTTTGAATAGTTGAAAACAGCGTTTTTCTATGTTTTTGCAAGTTTAAAACAGCAATTTTATCGTCATTTCTCATAAATCGCCGTTTCGCACGAAAGAAACATGAATTTATCAGTTTGAATAGTTGAAAACAGCGTTTTTCTATGTTTTTGCAAGTTTAAAACAGCAATTTTATCGTCATTTCTCATAAATCGCCGTTTCGCACGAAAGAAACATGAATTTGTCAGTTTGAATAGTTCAAAACAGCGTTTTTCTATGTTTTTGCAAGTTAAAAACAGCAATTTAATCGTCATTTTTCATAAATCGCCGTTTCGCACGAAAAAAACATGAATTTATCAGTTTGAATAGTTGAAAACAGCGTTTTTCTATGTTTTTGCAAGTTTAAAACAGCAGTTTTATCGTGATTTCACAAAAATCTACCGTTTCAAACGAAAGAAACATGAATTTATCAGTCTGAATAGTTGAAAACAGCGTTTTTCTATGTTTTTGCAAGTTTAAAACAGCAATTTTATCGTCATTTCTCATAAATCGCCGGTTCGCACGAAAGAAACATGATTTTGTCAGTTTGAATAGTTCAAAACAGGGTTTTTCTATGTTTTTGCAAGTTTAAAACAGCAATTTTATCGTCATTTTTCATAAATCGTCGTTTCGCACGAAAGAAACATGAATTTATCAGTTTGAATAGTTGAAAACAGCGTTTTTCTATGTTTTTGCAAGTTTAAAACAGCAATTTTATCGTAATTTCTCATAAATCGCCGTTTCGCACGAAAGAAACATGAATTTATCAGTTTGAATAGTTGAAAACAGCGTTTTTCTATGTTTTTGCAAGTTTAAAAAAGCAGTTTAACGTGATTTCACAAAAATCCACCGTTTCGAACGAAAGAAACCTGAATTTATCACTTTGAATAGTTGAAAACAGCGTTTTTCTATTTTTTTTGCAAATTTAAAACAGCAATTTTATTGTAATTTCTCATAAATCGCCGTTTCGCACGAAAGAAACATGAATTTATCAGTTTGAATAGTTCAAAACAGCGTTTTTCTATGTTTTTGCAAGTTTAAAACAGCAATTTTATCGTCATTTCTCAAAAATCGCAGTTT
Source organism: Poecilus cupreus (assembly GCA_963942605.1). Taxonomy (NCBI): domain Eukaryota; kingdom Metazoa; phylum Arthropoda; class Insecta; order Coleoptera; family Carabidae; genus Poecilus; species Poecilus cupreus. Next base: position 1,997 of record CAWWDY010002765.1, on the reverse strand, counting down.
CGCACGAAAGAAACATGAATTTATCAGTTTGAATAGTTTAAAACAGCGTTTTTCTATGTTTTTGCAAGTTTAAAACAGCAATTTTATCGTCATTTCTCATAAATCGCCGTTTCGCACGAAAGAAACATGAATTTATCAGTTTGAACAGTTGAACACAGCGTTTTTCTATGTTTTTGCAAGTTTAAAACAGCAATTTTATCGTCATTTCTCATAAATCGCCGTTTCGCACGAAGAAGAAACATGAATTTATAAGTTTGAGTTGTTAAAAATAGCGTTTTTCTATGTTTTTTGCAAGTTTAAAATAGCAATTTTATAGTCATTTCTCATAAATCGCCGTTTCGCACGGAAGAAACATGAATTTGTCAGTTTAAATAGTTGAAAACAGCGTTTTTTCTATGTTTTTTGCGATTTTTAAAACAGCAATTTTATCGTCATTTCTCATAAATCGCCGTTTCGCACGGAAGAGACATGAATTTGTCCAGTTTGAATAGTAAAAAACAGCGTTTTTTCTATGTTTTTGCAAGTTTAAAACAGCAATTTTATCGTCATTTCTCATAAATCGCCGTTTCGCACGAAAAGAAACATGAATTTGTCAGTTTGAATAGTTGAAAAACAGCGTTTTTTCTATGTTTTTGCAAGTTTAAAACAGCAATTTTATCGTCATTTCTCATAAATAGCCGTTTCGTATGGAAGAAACATGAATTTATCAGTTTGAATAGTTGAAAACAGCGTTTTTCTATGTTTCTGCAAGTTTAAAACAGCAATTTTATCGTCATTTCTCATAAATCGCCATTTCGCACGAAAGAAACATGAATTTATCAGTTTGAACAGTTGAAAACAGCATTTTTCTATGTTTTTGCAAAGTTTAAAACAGCAATTTTATCGTTATTTTTCATAAATCGCCGTTACGCACGAAAGAAACATGAATTTATCAGTTTGAGTAGTTATAAATAGCGTTATTCTATGTTTTTGCAAGTTTTAAAACAGCAATTTTATCGTCATTTCTTATAAATCGCCGTTTCGCACGGAAGAAATATGAATTTGTCAGTGTGAATAGTTGAAAACAGCGTTTTTCTATGTTTTTGCAAGTTTAAAAAACAGAAAATTTTTATCGTGATTTCACAAAAATCCACCGTTTTTGAACGTAAGAAACATGAATTTATCAGTTTGAATAGTTGAAAACAGCGTTTTTTCTAAGTTTTTTGTAAGTTTTAAAAACAGCAATTTTATCGTCATTTTTAATAGAATCGCAGTTTCGCACGAAAGAAACATGAATTTATCAGTTTTGAATAGTTGGAAACAGCGTTTTCTATGGTCTTGCAAGTTTAAAACAGCATTTTATATACGTCAGTTTTAGATTGTTGAAAACAGCGAATTTTGCTAGTTTAAAACAGCAGTTTTATCGTGATTTCACAAAAATCCACTGTTTCGAAGGAAAGAAACATGAAATTTATCAGTTTGAATAGTTGAAAACGGCGTTTTTCTATGTTTTTTGCAAGTTTTAAAACAGCAATTTTATCGTCATTTCTAAATAAATCGCAGTTTCGCACGAAAGAAACATGAATTTATCAGTTTGAATAGTTGAAAAACAGCGTTTTCTTTGTTCTTGCAAGTTTAAAAACAGCATTTTTTAAATACGTCAGTTTAGATTTGTTGAAAACAGCGTATTTTGCTAGTTTAAAAACAGGCAGTTTTATCGTGATTTCACAAAAATCCACTGTTTATCAGTTTTAATAGTTGAAAACGGCGTTTTTCTATGTTTTTGCAAGTTTAAAACAGCAATTTTATCGTCAATTCTCATAAATCGCCGTTTCGCACGAAAGAAACAATGAATTTGTCAGTCTGGATAGTTCAAAACAGCGTTTTCTATGTTTTTTGCAAGTTTAAAACAGCATTTTAAATACGTCAGTTTTAGATTGGTTGAAAACAGCGTATTTTGCTAATTTAAAACAACAGTTTTATCGGTGATTTCACAAAAAATCCACCGGTTTCGAAGG